>LOND01005612.1:14655-26325 GCA_014220965.1 Paragonimus kellicotti
GTAGTCGAAACGGGCTCATCAAAAATCATGGTGAAAATTACTGAAAAAAAGGTTGATTTCAAATTGAGCATAACTCGCATTCGATTGCGGTCTTCGCATGCAGATGAACCTTCCACCCAGCATCTTGCGAAGAGAAGCGTTGAACTCAAGTTTCGCCCTTGTTATAGCTCGTTGGTGGTGCAAATTCTTGCTACGGCCTGGACTAGAACTCCGACCACGTATTCCTGAGGTGACTGTGTTAACCGCTGCACCACCGACTCTAAGTAAGGCACGACCGAACAGTCGTATCTAAAAGCATGGCAGCATCCGCCTGTAAGTGGTGATTGGGTTGTCCAATCGTCTCGATAGGAGATACAGTAGCTGCCTAGTTCTTCTTTCCGAAAGAGGCCGATCAGAAAGTCGATCCGGATGCGAAGCCTGAGGTACTGTGTGGTTGATGTTCAACTTGAAATTAATCCAATCACCGACGGATCATTTGTAATCTGAAATACCGTTGTGGTAGGTTTGATGAGATTGGACGTTTTATCTTGTCTCTAAAGTCCTAATCGCAGGGTTATTGACTGAAGTCAGCGAACAGTAACTGTGGCTTTTACCAAGACAATCGGAAAATCCGATGCTTCATCACAAACCAAAGTGGTTTAGAGTACAAGGGATGATAATTCGGTCGTGTCTAATATGAGGTCAGTGGCGGGTTGGTCAACACGGTTGCCACATTAAAGCGTGGATCTAGTCCGAAGTTATTGCAACTGTCGAGTTAAAACATAGATGACCATCATCTATCATCTCAATAGTTTCCACTATCAGACTTTTCAATTCCCGAGCGTATTTCAAAGTTCCCCTCCTTCTTATTTATTCTGTCTGTCACTCGATCGCCCATCTTAAAATGAGTGAATGATAAGAGGCTTAATAGGTAAATTTCGGTCCTCCTACTTCCAAATCGTTGGTAAAATCAGCCCCCTGTTACCAGATCTGCTGTCTTTAAGACAATGTTGACGCGAATTTCATGTGACGCGTTGGTTGCCACCTGAATCCCTTTAGAAAATAGAGTGAAGGTGACACCGACCATGAACTACTCTGACGAGTCGGTTTTGTGAGAACAACTGACCGGGTTGAGATAGTCTGTTGACATGACCCGGATAGGAGAGTGGAATTTACCTGATTGAAGGGTTTCCAAAAACTTAAAACGTACTCACAAAACATTTAACTAAACAGTTAATACGCTCTCAGGGTAAAGTGAGTGTGGTTCATATTCTTCCTGATTTTCGACGAGTTCTGCTGTCTGAAAAATCTCTTTCTCACACGGCTTTCAAACGTTCATAATTGAGCCCATCACGTTTTAGTAGCAGAGCAAACCATCCTGCTCAATGTACTGAGTTATAATATCAATTGTTATGACCGCTAAAATATCTTCTACGCACCAGAGTACAGGCTGTTCGTATAAATTTGTGGTATGTATCCTACGAAATAAGCATTTTCTGAGCCAGCAGCACCAAGCGATTGGCGATGGAATTGAGGATTAATTATCTTCACAGCCAGTCCTTCATTTGATTAATCGGATTAAATGCCAGTGAGGAAATCGGCCGGAGTGTGGCTTCGACAAAGTGGTCATGAATAAACTAACAAGCCAAATGAATTGACATTGCCAAAGTAATTCAAAATCCGCTTAGCTCGTTGAACGTCCGTTATATATCAGTGAGAAAAACATTCTTATAGACGTCAGTATTGGCTACAGTACTAACAGTGACCTGTTCACTCTTCCCAATCAGTTGAATGACCTCTTATAAATAGGTAGCCATCAATTTCACTCGACCACAATGAAGATTGATTCCCTCCGATGTCTCTCTCTTTCATTCCACCACCGTGTACGTGAACGTTAAATCTGACTTTATCTGTGAGGCCTACACGATTTCGTTGATAACCCGACCACGCGTAACGTGTGACGGCAGTTATCAAGTGTGTTTGCTTCGATCTCTTCATTAGTGGCGAACGTCCTCTGCATTGTCCATATCGGTGAACTCATGTCCAAGTAGTTACGTTGGATGCGAGAATGCATTCGATTTACATTAGATACTAGTCGTTAAGAATCGACCGCCGTTCGAAAGTTCGCTTCAACCTTCTATCAACC
Organism: Paragonimus kellicotti; assembly: GCA_014220965.1. Lineage (NCBI taxonomy): Eukaryota > Metazoa > Platyhelminthes > Trematoda > Plagiorchiida > Troglotrematidae > Paragonimus > Paragonimus kellicotti. Next base: position 16,781 of record LOND01005612.1, read on the forward strand.
TCTATCGTTCTGGCTTCCCTAGAATCACTCTCCTCGAGGGGATGATCATTATCAGTCTTCGTACATCCGTTTTGAATAAATTTGGCGTACACACTATGTTCCTCGGAACACATATAGCAAACCAGACAAAGCTTCAAACTGAGCTTCACACACCGTTTTTGGTCAACCGCTGTCACTGGTACAACTATAAAAACCCTGTAGGAAAGTTAATCAACCAATGTGACATGATCTGATCTGGTTTCTCACATAACAACGTTTCTTGAAAATGGGAAATACAGTTCAAACATTCAAACTTGAAACTTCAGAGCTTAACAAATGACACCCCCACTGAGTTGAGAAATTGACAACAATCACGAGAAAATGCCATCCCTCGGTTGTAATATGAATTTTGTTTCGAAATTCTACAAGAAACTGAAATACGCACAGTAGCACGAAAGATAACCAGGACGGAAGTAAACGTTAATTCCAGGTTACAATGGTGCGCTGGTCAGAATGTAGCTGTAAATACAGATTTCGGACGGTTTGAAATTCAGATGCACATCATGGTTCAGTCAAGATTACATGTGCTGGGCCACTTAAAGACAATCTGAACGTGAACTACTTGTCAGCTGACGACATCCAGTTTGGTTACCTGTTAATCTTACAAATATTCTGTCCACTTCCGATCATGGAGACTTGAACCACACGATCCGCAAACGGAAAGAGTTTGGCAATTCAGCTGATGCAACTAAGTGTTCCAGGAGAGAGGTAGACAACTCTTCATGAAGTACGGCTTAAGAATTGATGCATTGCCTTACTGCAAATCCACGAATTTTCATTAATTTGAAGAAATGCAAGGCGACCAAATATGTTCCAGTTTGAATGTAAAAGTAGGCGAACTGATTCCCATCTATCATTGGTCACTTCACTCACATCAGAAACTGGAATTCCCACCATACTGTTAGTGAACATCCTACTTCATTGTGTCGACTGAAGTGCATGTTCTGTCTCCTAAATTAATTTCAGTACTAAGTTGGTGCACCGACTCCACCTAGAACAAGTTTCCTAATTACTAAACCAGGGAAGGTGACAATCATTAGCCCGTAAAATATGGATCTCAGCTTGTAACGATTGACGCTATATCTGCCACCGGCTCCGTAAAATGGTTTCGTTTTTTCACCTGTGCTTTAATCATAGAGTGTAGTTAAATGTTATGTTCACAGTTCTTATGTTGGAATTGGACGTAGGTGTTGATTTGTTTTTAGACTCATTTTGTTGCACTGAAAGCTAACCACAATATTTTTCGCTTCTTTTGGTTGCAGAATACTGTCCGTGGTTCTTTTTGATTTGATCTGAATCAGCCTTCTCAACTAGAACACAATGATAGTCTTAGACTTGCGGAATATATTTGCGATGTTGTGTGTTTGTGTGTGTTTAAATGTGTCTGTTGAAACACCCAGCCGTTCGCTTTCCAAATCGATAAGTTCATTTCTTCTTTGCATATTGTGAACTGGACATATGTAGAATAAGGTGCTGGTCGCATCGGCTCCAGTTCACAGCTGTATAGCGATGTTATAAACGCAATGCTGTTTGGCCGTAACACATACCCCATCCTCCAAATCACCTAACATAAACATGACCAACTAACGTTGTGTCGACACTTCAGTCTGAGGTCCTCAAAGTAACTCGGGGTGGCACCGTAATGATGTCACGATAGTTTTTAATCTCCTATAAAGAGTACTTAGATCATCTTCAACATACACCTTTTGAGTAGTTTTTATTCAATTAGGAAGCACCGCTTGATTCCTAGAATATAAGATGTCACGTGAGGTTTTCTCTAGATCAAAAGGTATTTTCAGATTCTGACAACAAAAAACCCACCGGCGACTCAATCGTTGTTTGAAATTCTATGTCAGACAGGCAGATAAAACCGCGATAGTAACATTGTCCACATCTTTTCTTCCACTCAGTCGCTTGCTGCGAAAGGTGATTGGTGTGTCCTGGTTAGTAGGGAGTATACACGAACACAGTGGAATGATCGCACAATTTTCCCTCGGCCGTGTGTTCCAACCGGTTTTCTGGAGACAGCGACATATTTTACCACACATTTGGGATCGATCAACTTAGCACAAAAGCTGGAAGAGGTAGGCCACCTTAAGAGCTGAATCCCCTTTCTTTTGAAAATAGACACACTCAGCTATTGACTACATTTTACTTGGGTGAGCACACACCTTCGGACATTCCACCTTTTTGATACTGTGGACTTACATACCACTGTGAAGTTTCTCACATTTCTGGACGCAATTCGGCCCTATAAGTTTTTGAAGATCAATTCATGCTCGAATAGAAGCTCAGATAAGCATCGTGGATTCTAGTCAGCTCGCTAATCATCGATCACGTCTAAACTTAGATGCAATTTTTTTATTATTTCACCTCATTCTGTTTTCGTCTGCTGGAAAAACGAGAACCGTCAACATAGGTTCCCTGGACTATGGAGATATGTTTGGGAGTGTTGATAAAGGAATGCTAACGTAAGTTCCAAAGAATCTTGAATTAAAACATCGATTGTCAAGCTTTTAAGTGATTGCTTTACGAATCAAAGCCAGCTGATTCACTTTGATGGCCAATCCCAATAGTCGCCACTCACCAATGGTCTTGGTGCTCTACAGGGCACAATCCAATATATGTACTTAGTTTCACCTTATATCACATCCACCTTCCTTCATCACCACACATTTGGAATCAGTTACACAGGTGATGTGGTGTTGGGTGTCAAACATCTAACACATTTTCTTTATGCCGCTCTGATGAACAGTTTATCCGAACTAACAAATTGGTCAGAGTCCCGCAGTTTAGCTATAAACACATCCAACTGTAATAATCAAAGTCCCCAAACTATCAAATAATTTAAGCTACTGGTCAAATGAAAACAGTATAGTCAACCTAACTTGAGAAGTCTCTTTATCACGGAGTTATCGACCGGATGAGCTAAACGCTATTCACACAAGGTTGTGGCTGAGCGTTTGGATGTACTTATCTGGTTGTGCCTATTGGGATGTTACGGGCGTTGTGGTTAACAGTGTACTCTCTCACACACGGAACGCAGAATATGGTCCGGGTGAGAATTCGCCGTTGAACTCCAATTAGAACGAAACTCGAGTCCGTTGCTTCTTTTCGAAGTGAACTTGCGAAAAGACTTACTGAAATGTTAAAACTGCTAATAGTTGAGGGTGGTGCTCAATTATAAACGATCGAAATACTCAAACTTCTAGCAGTAAAACCTCCAGATGTTTTGACATTTTGCTTCCGCTTATGAAGGAGATGAAGAACTTTAAGACATAACTTTATCAACTTCATGTTAAATATCTACGTAATGTTTTAGTGGTAATAAGATATATGGTCACTTTATGGCCTTAGTACTTTCACCGGCTTCCGGAAACTCTCACGTCCAGCGCTTAAAATCTGCCTCCAGTCCACACCAAATGGTCCATCGACTTTTCAAAGCATGTATGCTTCCCCACAAGAAATATTGTTCACCTGTTATTTTCCATGGTTTGTTGCCAAGGTACTTCGTTCTTTTGACATATCCTTAAACACATCTATCCCGTTGCACTGGCATTTCCTGTGGACAGTTGGTTGATCTTATAGTTCTACATTATTACATAGCTGTATGAACACTTTTCAACATAAGTGTTATTTGACACAACTCACTGATCCTATCCGAATAACTCTCAGTGTACTTCTACATTTTGTTTACTAGATTTCGGTACAAACATTTATTTACATGTACTCAGTCTTACTATTCTTTCGCTATCTCATATTTGAGATGATTTCTAAACAAATCCAGCATTCTTATTCCTGAATTAATTGTAGAAGTGAATCAATAGATTTTTTCATAATTGATACTGACTGCTACACTTTCATATCTTATTCATCAGCTCCACGACTAGTTTTTTGGTTCAAGCACACTTAGCGAACTACCCCACATCTACTGAAGATATAAACAGGCAAAAAATACGGAAGTTAACTTCTCGGAATGCATAAAGCATACCACTGACTTAAAGTTTGGAACAGTCGTGACCGTTGTCATGTTATGCATGTCCCATCACACAATTCACTCAGACATATGTAGTGATTCACGTCCTGTTAACGTCACATGTTTCTCAAATTGTATCCAGTCCATCTGGTTCAAAGAAACTACTAATTAAGGGTGAAATGTCATCGATAATCATTAGTAAAATTGATGGGTTTTAGTGGGAATGTAAATTTTACCCATACCATTTCTACCCAATATATTTCAACAATGGTAAAAGTTTCACTGATCACCAACGAAGTGGTCGAAAGTTGCTTAGTCCCTGGTGAGTTTAATCAGTACCACCACTCCACGAAGCCGAATCAGTGGCCCTTGAATAAGTGATAAGGTGGTAGCCTAAAGATTTGTGCATTAGAACACGGAGTCATAATGAGCCGAGTCGCAGGATGGTGTGCGAATTATTCTACTCAACTGCCGTGATTCGGTTCCCACATGGGCCGAAATCAATCGGCCGTTCGTGGTTGGCCTGCAAATGACCAAAAACCCATCGCGGCTCCAGATGGTGCTGGGAGAGGTCTTGCAAGAAGTTTGGTCCGGTGGCCACCGCCCGGAAAGGAACCCAGGACCAATAAACATATGCCACACGATGGTCCGGAAACTTGTTCACTAGACCACGAGTTGTAAACCTCCTGGACTTTAGTGATCTATTTGAGTTACCTTCCTTAGCTGTTGCACATTTTCTGCTTTTAGATTACAAGAGAAAGTGTGGAAGCCAAGTAAATTATTTCACGTACCTCATTACAATTGTGTCGACAACGATTCTGTGGCCTGGTGAACAGATGCCTAAATTTATCATTCACCCAATTTGTCGTGGGTTCGACTCCCCGGTGGTAGTCATTGGGATCAGCTGCTTGCAAGGCATATTTCAACAATGTCTGAGGTCACGATTGGGCTTAATGGTGAGCGCGTCAATCACAAATGGCTGTCAGATTTCAGACTATGAGGTAAGGAGGTGCAGCGGACGTGGCAACTAGACCCCAAAGCGGTCTCAATAGCGGGTTAAGTTTTGAGAACAAACATCAAAATAACTCAACTTATTATAAGCAGTTCACAAAATACGAAAGATTGTCCTTCAGAATGCCCAACACAGTGATACTGGTCGGTTGAACAGGTCAGCAAAAGTGAGGAACTGTCAGTTTAAAAAGGGGTGGAGTATAGACATCGGTGCAAATCATACGAGACAACTTAAATTCCATCACAACAAATCTGTCAACATCCATCGTACAACATTAGTCTGCTGTAGCTCCCGAAGCAGACAGTGGGGAAAGAGAAAGGTGGTTTCCATTCCGCCAGAAGATGCGTAGACCATAATTTTACTCCTCGTCAAATTCTGGAACAATCCCAGGCTTATCGCCAAACAACAATAGTGGCAAAGGTTTGTTTGACTCGGTTGATCGATCTGCACTTCTGAGGTCTCTTTGATGCAGGTTTGCCAACCACATAAGCAACATATGATGAGTGCTGAGGTGAGAGTACACAGCACATTCCACACCAAAAGTGGTGTCCGTCGAAGTTGTCCTTTTTTATAGACCTGTTCAATTTCATCACAGGGAAAAGAATGGAGACACCCAGACAATCCAGACGTTGATATCCTTCTTCGATGAAAGAATGAGTAACAGCCAGTAGAATTCTTGTCACGTTCTGACAGGCTACATCTGTTACTGGCTTGATTTCAGTCAAAGCCAAGATTGCTCAAAACTGGGTCTCTTTTAAATTAAAAAATCTACCAAACTGCGTGTTGATGATACGGGTTCAATGCTCAACATTGGCAACCACGGATTTCAGCGTAAATTACACGATGGCTTCAACCGGATGAGTGGATCTCAGGATCACACGTTGGAGTATATATGAGGCAGAGGGACTGGCAGTTGTCTGAGTCCGAATGTGACATTTATGGACTTCCAGTACGGCATCTTGAACCAGCTGGTAGAGCGGCCACCGCTATGGCATACTGTATGTAATACTGATTCGAATCCAGGCGAGACCTAGAATTTTCGCAATTGGCTCCCTTCTCAATTGACACATCTTCCAAATTGCTCACTAATAGGTCGCACAATGTCGACGTCAGTTTTCGTGAGAGACGGCTTGTTAGACATCGTCCGCATTTCGCAGACAGTTGGTCCCAGTGACCACCAGCGAAGTGGTGGACAGCTGTTTCGACCTAGTTGGGTCTCATCAGCACCACGCACGCCGGAGAATCGAACCCACGACCCGTGGAATAAGTGGCAGATTGTAGTCCAAACACATTCACTAAACTAGCTGTCTACCACGTAGCTTGTAGCCACTGTGACAAGCTGTTTACGAAACCTTTTCTCAACGCTCTTGTGATTGTAATAGCTCGTTTGCAGGCCAATCACAAACGGTTGATCGATTTTAGTCCACGTGCGAAAGACAGCCCAGCAGCCAAGGTACACATGTTCTGGAATGTCCATTTTTTTGAGATGCACTTTTCAGCCTGGAGATGGACGGTGTTGGTCACGGCAGCAATGTTAGTGTCAGACCAGAAAATGAAGACCTAAAGGTCGTTGATTGACTTATTTGATTAAGGAACTTGGTCTTGATTGGCAGACGCATGGGAAACGGAAGCGTAGTTTGTGCTTTAAAAACCAGGGCAGTTTTCCACAGCTTTGGTCTCAAAAGCCTTCTTACTTGTACGTAAAGACTGCATCTATCAATCGACAGTTAAAACGATTTCACTCCGCGGTTGCAAAACAAACCGCTGACAGATGAGAGGGGACGAAATACAGAAGCATCCGATCACGAACGTTCTGTTCACTCACATGCACTAGATGACATTAAGAGGTAATCAGCCAGGGTTTTGAAAACGAGTCAATATATCTGAAGATTGATCAGAAATGATATGATATAATTTATATAGTGGGGTTATTTATTATAATACCAACCCTTTCTTTACCATGCCGTAACTCTGTATGGGACCCCGATCTCACTGGCGTGAGCAGGTCAGCTAGCCGGTGTCTTGGGAAAAGGAAAGCGGAGTAACCACTGGCATATTAGAGACAGTAATCTAAACTTGACTTCCGGACTGGTGTCCGCGTGAGCCACAGGTGAATGGGAGTAGAACACCAGTATCAACTAGTAACCTTTTCTCATCGCTGACTGACTGATTGATGAACGAATTTCGATGATCGTACCATCTTTAAAAGATACGCAATTATTATACTCATCCATTAGTTAAACACACTACAAGCTGGATGTGAGTGACTTTGGTCACAGTCAGCAGCTTATGCCACACAGTTCTTGATCGATTTCCGAGCGCTCGATACGTTACCTGAAGGGCAACTAACTGGTTCATTGAATGATGAAGACACGTCTAACGTAGCGAAACATACGGTCGAACTTGCCTCGTTCATGCCAGTGTTGAATCAGGCAGGCTGATATTTATATAACGCGTCAGAAAATCGCCTTGTCTGGAGGGAAAACTTGTTAAAACATTTCAATATTGCTAACGCAATACAGCACAACGTGTGGGTTCAATAAGAAAACACAAAAAAAAACGAATGTACAATATGTTACGATTTTCACGCTCAAACTGTCATACTACTGTTGATAGCAACCAGCTACTGTCTGTTGTGGGCTGCAGTGCGCTTGTTGTATGCTTGATAGGCAGTTGTTAGGTTTCTCATCCGTTCAGTATCCTCTGATTTCCTTATTTGCAATGCTTCACCAGCTGACCACTGAAAATGAAATAACCTACCGATTTATCTCTTCTGCCTAAACCGTTCAAAACAAATTCAGATGTAAATAAAGTTTCTCATCTTCTTCCAGTGTGCAAATTTCTTATCTTATGAAATCTTTGATCACTACACTTTTCTATTTGGATCCACCAGTCCGACCTGGATCCAAACCCTTGGCAGTACAATAGACCCCGAGTACGCATGAATACACATAACTTGTGGTGTTGACAATTCGAGCACTCAAAGACACGAATTCTTCTTATTATCCTTAGTCCGTGTGTTTATTCTACCAAGTGTATGGGTTTCTGGGTAGACCATACCGGCAAAACCATCTTGTGTGAGCAGCTGTCTCGTTCTATGGGTATTAGTGATACACGTGTTTCACAAGAACGGATCATGGGTGGATCTTTTAGAAGACCACGTGTGACGTTCATAACACAGAATGTGAGTGGTTACTGGAAGAGATTGATCTTCAGCTGACATTCATGGCATGCATGTGAGGATCAACCGGAGCCACAGCCATACCGGCTGCCTCTCAAACTACCTGACTAGTCACCAGATACGTTTCTTGCTTGCTTTTTCTATTTGAATGTGCCTGTTGGCTGTACTGGTATATTGCTTTGAAGTAGTGACATGCAACATACTACTGTTTATTGTCATATTCAAGGTGTTTATTACAATTGTTTTCTTTACCTCTGTGAGCCGTTCATCTAGTTTTATTTCCCGTTTGATACGAAAACAGAAAAAAAAAAAACAGAACGGAACAGACACTTAACCTTCCTCTCTTCTGATACACACTTTGAACGCGTTGGTAACACTGATCAACCCATGCCTGTATCACGCGAAACAAATCCAATTTCTCAAAATAACATTCTTACTGCAGACAATAACAGATCTCTTGTATATATTTGTTAACAAAACAAATCCTGTTCTGTAATTCTCATTTCATTGAAAACCTTTCAAATGGTACAAGTGTTTCTAAAATTGATAAATTTTACAAGTAACTATTAGAGGACGTGTACATATCACTTATGGTATGAAAGTTCATCAGTAAAAAAGTTACTCTCAATCAACACTTACCACCAAAATCAACTCTGAATGCACACCTTGTTGGGAAAGCTGCCTGTAAGCACAGTTGTTGGAGCACGAAGACCAGATTTGATTTGAGATTGTACGGGCCAATCAGACATGGTATACAATTGCTAATAGATCGACCAAGGTCAGTTACTTGAACTTGTAGAAGTTGTACTGCTAGTTAGAGTTGCAAATGTTCGTGTGCATTCAAGTCAAACTCTTACAATCGGTGCGTTAAATATGAAGACTATCAACGAGTGAGTGACAGACACTGTGTGTCCATTGAACGCTTCCAAAGGAGTACCGATACTGTAACTGGCATGTCTACCTTAATTTTCATAAAAGTTAACAATGTTGCACATGTGACACCCATAATCTCGAATAAGATGTTTAAGCTGAATTATTACATAATAGTCTTCAATGATAAGTTCAACACAGTGTGAATCGCGATTGACCTCTGCATCCAAGAAAGCGTTTGGCGTAAACTATTGCCTGATTTTTAAAACATTGAACAGTGACTTCGTGACAATTCAACCTAATCGAATGCTCCGGATCAATTCTTCGAAGGACAAAGCATTCAAGAACTATTAATCCCAAAATTAGTAGACTACTAGGAATTATAAAAATTAAGTAAAACGCTGTATATCATACGTGTATCTGGGGGTATATTTAGACACTATTTTTTTTGTTAGTGTAACAAAAGC
>LOND01005613.1:0-22884 GCA_014220965.1 Paragonimus kellicotti
GTTCCAGTTTTCCAGCGAAACAGAAGCTATTTGCGTCTAAAGCTGTATTGTTCTGTCACAGCGAATTAGGAATGTCGTAGCATGAAAACTGCATGCTAGATCACATTGTCCGGCCGATGCAGAATGCCGTAATTATGAACGGCTAGAGAAATACTCCGTTGCCGGTTGATAGTCGCTGTAGATTTCGCAACGAACTTTTTGTGAATTGAGCCAGGGAATTGCAATGCGATGGTACTGCTATGAAATCGTACATTTCAATTCAGGCGGGTACTCTTGTAGTCACCGAACGACCCGAAAGACAACAGGAGGTCCTTTTGGTGTCTAAGAGTACAATCGTTCTGCTGCCTTGGGAGAGCGGGAGATGCAGCTGAATGGAACCTTTGTCCACAACAGCTCCGACTCTAAATTCAGGAACATCCGTTGCCAGCGTAGTGTGCCTTAAATGACAAGGTGGTGTCAGTAGCGGGCGTTGTGTATTGTATAAATCAATGCATAGCTCTCGTAATCACCCCCCCCTACTTTCTGCACGTTGTGAGATTAAGCGAGAGACAGTGAGTGAACTTCTGTAACGATGTTTAGAATAGGTATGGAGTAGTACTGCAGACAGCTCATGATATTCCTTAGGTGGTATAAGATTTCTAGCGACTTTATGTCAGCTAGTGATATGAGGCGGCTTGGATTTGGCTAATAACCGTTACTGTCCACTGTGAGTCCGGGTACTTCCAGTTCCGTGGTGTTCAACAGGCATTTCGACGGTTTATTAGACGAATTCTTTTCAGTGAACCTATCGAGCTGCTCAACTAGATATTTGAAGTTTGGATCACCGTATTAATTCACATGTTATATATTTGTGACTGATGCGAACGAGCAAAATACTAATACATCACAATGTGTCTGTTCTGATGAAGTGGTTAAGAAGAACTCGGTATTCTAAGCATTCGGGAGTGCCCTTCATATTGCACGGGTTTTCATGTTATTCACTGTCTGCTGATATTGGCGCCTCTCTGCAAGGAAGGCTTGTTCTCACATGTTTGTAACGTGATTATGTTTGAAGAACCTCAAGAAAGCTGTTGGATGGTTCCGGTAATTGTTTTGCAATCGGTTGTAAGGGTGCGAACAGTTTCTACCTTAAAGCTACTGATCATTAAGTTAAAATGGAGGAAATATAATGAACTGTCTACGAAATTCAGCAGGCCAATTCCAGAGCTGTTAGAAAGCAATTGTCAACATGGGTAAAAACGGTTACGCCACGCCTCTCAACCCGCGTGTGTTTACCTGAAGGCAGCCGTTAAGTGCTTTCTTTCACCAAATGATTCTCGACTACTTATATCCCAAACATGTATGCACCGCTCATAGGAAATACTTCTACGCACTCACCATCATCTCTACCTTATTCAAGTAGGCCGTGATCCACCGCACCCTCGGGGCGTTTACTAGTCTAAAGGGGTTGATAATGTTTTCACATATAATTCGCAAACATCTCTTCTGGGAATCACCTGAAGCACCTTTTTATAAAATGCGCTACTCATTTTTCAGGTCATTTCGATTAGTAGAAAAGTTTATCAGATAAGCAGTTATCAGACAGACCTTTTTACTTCTAATGAACCCATTGGGCTATTCGAATCGTTGAAAACTGGAACTAACGACGTCCTTGATAACTTGTCACGATGGTATCAGTGAAAGCTGTGACCGAGTTACGTAACCCTGTTTTATTTATTGGAAGGAGAAGAGTGACGGTTTTTAGAACCAGATGGCTATATCACACAAGACTACCACATAACCATATCGCCCACTCTTGCTCAATGAAACATTACAACTGAGGAACTCATACTATCGTGTAATGATTTGTTCTTTGACAGTAAGACGTTTTAACCTTATAAGTGGGCAGTAAAATTCACAAAATAGTTTTCACATATTTCACAAATAAGAAAATGTTAACCTTCCCAATAGTAATGCGTTAACAAGACATGGAACCAGTAAGTGTAAATCTTTGACTCGAGATTATTAAGGTAGGTAAGAAGCTGTTGATGTAGGTGCGAGGTGGAGGTGTGGATGGTTTATAGATAACTCACTCACGTTGATGGAACCCAGAACTATAATAGATTGCTCGGCACCCGCGTAGACTAGCAAACACAGACTGCCCAATCCGACGGTCACGTAGATTGGCACACAGGTCACGAAACATACGGAGGCCAGACAAAAAGAGGGCAGAAGTGGCCACAGTGGGATGGGATATTGGTGAAACCAGACCGTGCGTTCTACAGAATAGAATAACCAAGAAGGGAGCTAATAAAGCAAACGACTCGCAACATAGTGTGAGTTGAATAGGACAAGTGATGACGAAAGTTTTCTTTGGATACACATATTAACCAGTTAATCTAGATCTCGCTACGCTGATAACGTGAACGGCATGACAAGATTTGGAGATAACCACTGACGTGATACCAAATTGAAAATTAACATCTTAGTGGATAAGAAATGCCGTGGAAACCTAGCGATACAAAGTATTCAACTCGCCCTAATGAGCCTAAATGCAAATAGGCTTTTGATTCGGACTGACAGTTGAAAAGGTCCCCGTGTGCCACTAGGATGCAGCAAAATAACCCCCATTTTTCAACTCAATGTTAAGGATAGGGGTATCCAGTTTTAAAGGTGTTGTGAATACGTACCCTTCTCACGTCCTTCATCTCCTTCTCCTCCTCATCATCATCATCGTCATTATCATCATCGCCAATGTCAACATGGTCTATAACAACCGTAATGACCCACTGCCACCTGACACAAATTAATAAGAATCTAACTTGCACACTGAATCAGCATAGTACACTGACCGATCTATCTATCTATCTATCTATCTATCTATCTATCTGTAAGGCTGACATTTTCGTTTGGATATCGGCAGTTTGTGATTTTTTCATTGTAAGGAAATCCTGGAAGGTTTACGAAATGTGTGCAATGTCATATAACAAACCAGACCGCGAAGCAAACACGGTTTTTAACACTGGACTGATGATGTGCAGATGGGATACCCTATGGTGCGTCCAACTGATTGCCATATTTTATAAAAACAAGCCCACGCTACTCATTAGCGCATGTACTGATTAGTAGACAAGAATACTGTTCTGTTCAAAGCATGGAAAACAAAACGTATGGCTCATGATATCGCGTTGTGTGATATACAGCAGGAATCCGATGAAAGTCAGGGATACAAATCAGAAAAGATAATGGCTATTACAAAATATGAAAAGTCCCGTGTTACCTCTATTGATTCATCAACTGAGACAGTGTTTAAAAACCGACCATGAATACAGCATGGCATGAACATTACGGACCCTATATATATATATATATATATATATATCTATATATATATATATATATAACATTGAACTGATCCACGTTCTGAACTCATCTTCCAAATACTATTAATCACTTTTCATTATCTTCTCAAAACTTCGTTCATCAATAACTTTCATTTCACGTCACCCATGCACATGTACTCTTAGCAATATTGACCTTCTTCAGTGCGATTACTTGCTGTTCATCCATGTATGAAAGTAAATAAGATAAATAAAACTATATAACACTCGGATCTGATACTTACGCGCTGAATCGATCGGACTTGTTTGTTCGAATGGGTAGCACAGAACAATGAAGAAGTTGATGCACACCGTCAAGTAGAAACACGCGTCAGTTAGAGGTATGGAATTTCTCAGGAACCAATTGTAGATAGGCCGAGCTGATTCGGTAGATCAAAAGGAACAAAACAAATGTGGAACAAACAGAGATGCACGGCGTAATGGAGGATCTAATCATATCACTGTTATTAGGATATGCTTATGTTTAATAGAACTAGGAATACAGAATCGTGCTCTGAGGACAGTGAAATTCTAATCATATTAAGATGTCGGGTAGTTGGCTTTCTTAACTCCATCTGCTTAGTAAAAGTATGATATGAGTTAGCAGAATGCAAACTGAGGAGTATGTGTTTCTAGCACGTGATGAGGATACCGTTAATATAATTTGAACATCAATAAGTTTTGATTTAGTCGTTCGTATTTTCATAAACCTTTCAGTCAACCCCGTTTTCAAAAAATACAGTGGATACGACCTTCCTTTTCGTAATTGCTCATTGCGGCGCTCTCTCGTGAGACAGCTGTGCTAGGTATGACAGAAATACTATATTAAGACAGTTGGCCACATTCGCATATAAATAGTATTCGGAGAGCCCACCAATCCTGAGAGAAACACCGTAATTGACCGGCGAACTCTAGTGGATGACACTAGGAACAGAAGTTCTCAGGCAAAGTGAAGTCACAGAATTAATCAAACTAGCTAAGCTACTTTGTTATTGACGAAAGTTGTCGGGGATTTGGTTGATATCTTATTTCGAGAATGTGGACCAGAGCACAGATCTTGCTCGCAACGAGAACATGCACAACCAGTATACTGTGACAGAAAGGAAATCTATGTCTGGTGATATACATAACTGATAGGGGGATCACGCCGATGTCGCGTGTCCAGCTCCTCTGGTGTACTACCTCTTTGCTTGATAGGCAAAACGGAAACGTTCAGGAACTAGTCAATCCCAAAAATTACTCGTTAATTCAGAAGTTCTTCAAATATGAAAAGTCAAAATCAACTTTAACCATGTGCACAGACATGAACCGAAAATACTTTAAATAAAAGCGCAATCGCTGCACCATTCCAAATTGTTTTCGTGTTCCTGTTCACCAGTATTGTGAAAAACTCTAGTTCAAGCTGGGTGTTTAAGTTGGGGACTCACACGTAGTAGAGCGTGCGACAGCAACAACGCATTAAAACATCCAGGTTCTCAACTATGTCTAGAAAAAAACGGTAAATTTTTCACTGATTCCAGTAAATATACACTCAGTTTCACTGGTGAGCTCCAGACTAGAGCATCATGGCCGACAAAGTGGGCAAACGCCGGGTCGAGTGTGATCAAAAGTCAAATAGCTACTTAGTGCAAACGACGGGTGCCAAGAATTTGGAGCACTAATTTGGTTGCCACCACATGGTGACATTGACCTAAATTTACACAATTGGCAAGACTTTGAAAGTTCAATAACCAGGAAATTGCTCCATTTTAATTCGACAGAACGCATACACCGTTGATGACATTAGCCGTGGATCAGACTCTCCAGTACACGGAGCGAAAGGGCGTCTGCACAAAACTATCACTAGAAGCGGCTCACACTGCCCTACCCATGAATCCAAATGTACACCATCCATCCAGTGTAAACCCAAAAGAACAAAATCATGAAACATATAAGTGAGGGTTTTTGTGGTCCAGCCAGTCAATGCTGGCTCGCTAGATGACAGACTAGTATGAAAGTGAAACTCCTATCTCTAGTAAAAACAAATGAAGACTTCAAGACCAACATCTGAACTGGAAGGATGAACCCTGAAAATATAAGACAAGAAGTAGTTCAACATTGAGGTACATATTATTACACTTTAGATGGGATGAGGAAGTGAACACCACGATTTGAAATTGCACCGAAAACAAAACGAGACATTAATCAAACAATGCATTAACAAATCTGAAGAAAAGGAGAGGTAGAGGACTACGATGACCCTGACTCCCATAGAGCAGAACGGGTGACTTAACAAACGATAGTGGTCGTTGGCTGATACAAACGAAAAAATAAGTATAACAGACGAAACTTACTTGTGCCTAACTTACTCGTCGTCCTTTCGCTGTCAGTGTATTATGAGTACGTTGATGACCTAGCAATCGGCTAATGGCAGACTGTTCGCCTCCGCACTGACTGCAACTCCATTAAGTCAGGTCATCACGACCTATGGCCTTTCGCACGGCATGCCTCAATTGAAGAGCATGAAACCGTCACTTCCTGAACCGTATTGCATCGTATTCCTCCAAACAGTCCGGTTAGAGGCTACGCTCTGCCAGGATGAAAAATCGATATCACAACGCGAAAGACTTACTTCTGTAACATACTGCTGTCGTAGCTTGTGATCACCAGAATTTCGACTAACTGCGTCCAGCTACCTGCACAGCAGCTGTTTCAGACCCCATTCGTACCCCATCCTGTGGACATGTCGCAGACATCGACGCAGACCAAGCGCCAGCATGGCTTCAGTTCCATCTATTCGCTCGCCGAATTATCACAATGTTGAAAACTACGTCTGACCACAGAAAATCAAAGGTGCGTCTTAGGCATTTCAGAAGGAAATGGCTCAGATGGCGTACATTCCGATGATACAACGTACGAGTCTCAGCGCGGTATTCGCCAAGTTAGGACAGTGAGAAATCTATTTGAGGCATGTGAGTCCCGTAAATGAGACGACAATGGGGGCCGTGTTGATTTACAGTTCCGAAACTTGGTCACTCAGAGAAGAAGACGAGAACGGTATTCAAGTATTTGACCACCGATGTCTGCGTTCGATCGCTTCCATCGGGTAGCACAAACGACAAGGCAGTGAAGAGGTTGGGAAGCGGCTGATTGGCTGTGACTACCAAGTGAGTTCTGTTATTCAGTCGTCACACTTGCACAGCCTCAGCTGGCTAGGACATGTGCCAAGGATGAAAGCTAGTCGTCTGCCATAAAGAACACTCTTCGCAGATATTGCAGGCAGACTGGCGTAAGATACGAAGTGGACAGACGATGATGTGACGTAGGGAAATGAGGTCGTTCAATGAGCCGTTGACCACTGTAGGTTGGGATTGTCTCTCCAGAGGCTGGGGACCTCACGACTCACCGAGTTGCTGGCTGGAGTTGTCAGGTGAGACGATGGCTAATCGGGCTGAGTGTTGTGAACGTTGTTGTCGTTGTTTGGTTGAGTTGTCTGTGAAGTGAGTGAATTCAATGATGCGAGTCAATGAAATCCGTATGGAATCTGTCTTGCTGCTGATGCTTTACATCCACTTACAGCTCGGTTGTTTGGTTGCAAGGTGTAGACACCTTGATACTGAAGGTTTGAATAGAGACGTAGCAGTTTTAGTAGTTACGTCCCCTCCCCCTTTAATTCTGTTTTCTTCTTCCTGACAAAATGTCGCTTTTCTCCACGTGGTTGTATGACAGTGGAGCATCGGTTAGGACCACTGATGTATTGCGGTCTATGACGATGATGGTGATGATGAAGAAGATGATGATGATGAATGTCGTGGAAAGCACCACTGAACAGTGAGCAATCAGATTGGTGTTCGTCTTCAAGCTGTGGTTTTTCAAGACCGTTCTTTCGAGAGATCAGAAAGCAGCGCTAGCCTATGCCACACGAGCTCGCAACTCGCTATTCACGAAAATATCCTTCAACAGATTGCTACGGGAGTAGCAGTAGTCTACACGGCTATCGAAAACGACTTTATTAAGTTTAGACAAAGCATATACGTCCGGAGAAGGCTGTGTTGGTATCCAAACCAAATTTCTCTGTGCGTGAATATCGCACTATCATGTGCAAACAACAGCATGTGAATTGTCGAATTACGTGACCGGGCTGGGACGCGGAAACGTTGAATATTCGGCAAGTGGTCATCCGTGCAGCATTCGATTCGGACACCGTCGTCAAAATTGTGAAGGGCAACTGTTAGCATTATGGTCAAATGTATATTATCTTGATTCGAGGTTAGGACGCAGCCCTGCTTCACACTAGTGACAATGTCGCAATTGTCCCAGGTTGATCCACACGATCACATCTTCGCCTTCATTACACACAAAAAAAAAAGGATATAACTCAGTTAATTTATTAAACCTGGATATCTAAACTTACCAAGCACCATCCACAATGTCTCACAATTCACGGGCTGGGACGCCGTGGTGAGATTCACAAACAAGACAGACAGCCACCGACTACATGCACGACACTTCTCCTGGATCTGTCGATCAGCGAAACCCAGGTCGACTTTAGTGCCACTTCCGAAATCCACACTACTCTCGGAAACATTGATATCTAAAACTTCCACATTGGATTACTGGTCCAGTGCAGCCGAGTAGATTGAGGCCACGGTTACTGTTGGTACTTTACATGCTTCGCTCACTTTTAGACGAAGGAACGAATAGGACATACTTGAACGCTTGTCGGAATGTTTCCTATTCCCTGCTGGACTGAACAAACAGGAGCAAAGTCCGTCCTGAAACTGGGTCGCCGTGCGTCAGAAGTTCCCGTGGCAATCCATCTTCATCTGCAGCCTCTCCATTTCGCAGTTGTCAAATAGCTCTTTCCACCCCCACTAAATCTGAAGCGATATCAATTGATTCTTTGATATCTTGTGGTAGACGGCCACCCAGTCGATCGTAGCAGGCCGTTTTAGCAATTTAGCGAAGTGCCTGAACGAATTGTAGAGCTTCTTGTGTTGTCGGTGATCAGCGTAGACATACATCAACTCAGCCTGCATTATCCGCCAGTTGTCCTTGATTCCGTGATGTTACTGGACGATTTGATTGCGATTCTTGTGAAACGTGGCTGTACTGTCCTAAATGCTTATGTTCATTGTGAAAAGGGCGGACACCGCTCTCCTCTTGCGTGTCAAGTTGGAGATAGCTGCATTGTTGTCATCGAACCAGTCCGGTGGTTTCTGGCGCTGGATACTTATCGACTGGATGGCTGCTGCCGTGAGCTTGTCCCTGAGATATAGCCACATACCACCAAGGATAGTAGATATAAGAGCTTGTTTAAGACGGACGGCAAATGCTCGCCGAAACAACGTCCTCGTCTTTGTGTTTTGCAGTCGTTTAACGTTCACTTTTTGCTATACTCCTGATGACCTTAAGTAAACAGGCTTGTATAAGTGGACAAACAATTTAGTCCAGAATAGCCTAAAATCTGTGTTACATTAGGCCCCACTCCACATTACTCGTGTAATACACATTTCATCGACGTCGAACTGCAGCACGACCACGTAATCGACTGATTGGTGATGACCTCTTCGTGGGTGGGTCCAAGTCGTGATGTCGCTCGCATCCAGCTGGAATCGGGTGTTCGTGATAGCCAGCTCGTGAGTAGCACACAGGTGGAGCAGACGATCACCGTTCTCATTGACTGAACCAATGCCGTAGGGTCCGAGGACTCCCGGTCAGGCTGGTGATTCGCGCCCAATTCATGCACCGAAGTCACCCAGGACGAGCAGTTGGTCACTCGCGTCATCGAGCAGACTGTGATGAACAACTGGCCATAGAACTGGTCTTGTTGTCTCATCAGTGTGACACATAGTTAGACCATTAACATTAGGAAACGTGGCAGACTTACTTCGACCGATTCGCAGGTGCATGGACAAGCTTTACAGGCTGATGCCTTGTAGTTCATCTTTTCATCAAAGAAGTGATGTGGTCAATGAGTGCACACCAGACGCCGTACTCCTGAGTATCGTCCGATGGGCAACCTATTCGGTAGAAAGTGTATCCAGAACCTGCTTCTCGCAACCTCGTTTGTAAGCCATATCGCGCTCACGGCTATGTCATCGATGTCCTAGATGCCCAGTTCCTTAGCGAGCAGTGCGGTGAGGCGTTCCGGTATTGCGTCGATCAAGCGGCACATGCACATTTCATGTAAAGATGGACAACGTCTTGCATCCACGAGCAGGGTTCAGATTAGTATGTGGGACCTCAGCTTGAGTCTCTGATGCAAAAGCCTGACCTATGAGGCAACGGAATGTAGGACTTTCTTGGAGGACGCTACTTGGAACTAAGTACTCAGAAATCTGGCCCACTTGGCGGTGAGGTGCTAACCCACCCGGGGCCGCAGTGAATAAGACGTTGATGATTCATTCCAATCACTGCTGCGCACAATAGATGTATGGTAAGCTAGATCGTGCTTCTGTTGATTGGCAGGAATTTTTCAACCCTGCAGGATAATATGATGTCGGTCACGGTCAACCGTTAAGCGATCGGAGTGTTCTTTGTTTGAAGATTCCTCTTCTAACCCACTCCTTGCGTACATGAAATACTGCAGTGCTGCAACTAAAAATATGATTCTGCTCTATGTTTACATATTCGCATCTCACTGTCTGAGCACCCTTACACAGTCAGTAGTACGACATGTAAACCTATGAACGGAATTGCTTTTGGTCTGGCCACTCCTCTTTAGGCTATATGATATGGTTGAGCCTGGAAAAACCGAAGTGCTAGTTAGCACGCCCTCTGGATCGAACCAGCACACAAGTCTAATCCCAACTCCAAGGTAACAAAAAAGATCAGGAGAATGCATACATACACACACACATTGGGCATGTTATCAATGCCGTTCCAACTGTCTTGTGATCCTGGTATGTCTACGCGCTTGACAGTTGACTGCTGACGAAAGTAGCATGAAAAACACAAATATCTATGAGTGAAGTAAAAGAGTAATCGGAGTGACCGTGATAAAAATCTCTTTTATAAAAGAGAGCACGTGAGCAGTTGATGAAAATCAGGTTGATGTTTGTGTCAGTCGACTGACCATAGTAGATCGGTGACAAAGTGTTTATTTATCCACTCGCAGAAGTGCACCATAGTGTTAAACCAGGTTATGACTGTTCCAGTTCTAACATAAAATGGGCTAATCGACCACCAAGACATCATACTTAATCGAAGATTGTCGGTTATTTAACGGGTACGTTTGAACGCAGGTAAACCCAAATCAAAATGGTATTTACCAGAACGATTTGTTTTCTACATAGACAACCCTTTATTTGGCGGAAGTAAAAACTGGCGAACACTTTTTCAGAACTTCGCAGAGACCCCAATAAATGAGACCTCAAAAATTCAGTTCACGTCTAACATGCTTGCTGTACTGGTTTGTATTTTAGGAGAAACATTTGTAAGCAAAAATCCAGCAAAGTAAGACTGCGATAGACAACTTTGATACTCCCAAAACTGCCAGCTTACCAAGGAGTGTTTGCTTGCACAACACTTCGGCAAAAATATCTTCAAGTTGTCCAAAAAGAGCAGGAAATTTGGAGGAACGTTCGTCCAGAGGACAGGAGGCAAGCATCCGGCTCTGATATTCCGGGGACAAATATCGGCACACGGGCGGTATGGGAAAACTCAGTTTCTCAATGACATCCTCCTTTCCAACAATCTGCAGAAAATAAGGTATAATGGGAAAAATAATAACAGGCGACTATCAACTAAATCATTTGAAAGAATTTGATTAGGAACGTACAGTTAAGTAAGTTATCAGTTGGTGAGAAACAATCAGCACCCGAGAAAATTTTGAAAGCAGCAAGCTGTTCAGGCTAAAGAAAGAAAATTCACGATACACAGCAATGAACAGAAGAGATTGAATTGTCAATCAAACAAGTGGTCAACCAATCAGTCAGTTAGTTAATCAATCTCTTTAAGCTTTGTGTGGTCCTTGTGGGTATAACTGTTCAGACTGCCGTTAGTTGTGACAATGGTCTACTAGGGTGAAGACTAATAAATAAATATAATTGTGTTGCGAGGAAGCAGTAGGGAAGAAAAATGAACAAAAACAATAGAGTTTCGCGAAACAGAGGAGCTAGCAAGTTTGCGGATACAGGTTCCCCATCGACTGCGACACAATATAATATCACAGTGCTTCCGATCAGGTGAATGGTCAAGGTTTTTAGAGCCCGTGACCACATTATCACCTGGCCCCTTTTGCAGTTTCTCCCAACCATCAGCAGCCACACTGAACGATACATGGTGCGGCAGACGCTCTGTCAGCATGCGGAGTAGATGAACCAACCAGCGAAGACTGTATACTTTTCTCTTTCGGTCATCGATCGCAAAATGGCACATTTCGCAAACACGTCCTGAGAGATCGTGGCGTTGCCCACGAAGTCAGCTCATTTAATTGAGACTGTACGCGTATAGGATCGTGTTTCACTACCTGAATGCTCTTACATAGGCAGTAGTGTGACACATCCTTGTGAGCGTAACTTTCCTTCTTTTTGGTCCATCTGGAATGGTTTTACGTGGAACGACCGAATCTTACTCCTCATAGCCCGCCAGATCGATGCACTGCATGATCACAACGTCAAAGTAGTAGAGTAGAGTGTATGTGGATATGCGTCGGGTGAACCATCAACGCCACGAGATATCATGACTTCTAAATGAAAAATGATCGATCCTTTATACTACTAGCGATTACATTTCTATGCCGCCTTTCCTCATTTGCAATCATCATTGAATCCCTTATAAGGAAAGTGGTAAACCTAACTCTGGATTACACAATACTGACTGCTATCGTTCTCCAACCTGACAGTGTTTGTTTTGAAGAGCAGTTGTATTCTCTACTGTTGCTGTCTCTTTGCATCTTTAAGTCTTTTATATCATTATAGTTCATCAGAGACACAATCGACACCTGATCAAGACGAAGTGCACATGCGTCCCACCACAGGCCAGTGAACCTTACTGTGAAACACTTGTTAACACACTATATCAATCTAAGACTGCACTGTGATTAAAAACTGCAGTGCTGTAGAACACCAGAGTTATAAAATTACCTTATCTAAAAAATTGGTAATATTCTGTGTTATGCTTCCTGAAAAATCCATGCAACGCGTTGAAACACAGGGCTGAATAGTTGCGGTTTTGGAAGTTACACTGAAAATACATTTATTCTTGAAACACGCGTCACTTTGATGCGTATAATCATCTTAGGATTCTTGACTTGGTTTCACATTCGTACCACCAAGTACAATGAATATGCATGTAAGATTGTGCAATAAAATGATATTGTGTAGTTTCTATTTCAGTTTCAAAGGGCAGTAGTAGTGTTGTCAGCCAAGGAGGCGGGCGGTGTACAGGGTGTTTATTCAAATAATCGATACAGGTGATACATGCTTCAACAATTCGAACACAAAACTCGTTTGCACATAACAGTAATACCGGGAGACTACAGTTACCAGTGCCAAGTTCACGTACGGAAGACACCACTTCTTACTGGACTGCACTCTAATGCTCCTTCTTGAATTGCTCCCCGGTTACTTCAGTATGCGAATACGTATCTTCGTCTGACTACTTTCGTATGGTATAGTGTGATCGCTCGTCTTCAATAAACCAGGTCAGTATGGTGACGCATAAGCTAAACAGTTCGGTCTAACCAAAAGGATGTTTATAAGCTGGGTTGTACAAATTGGTTCGAAATTCTGTCGATGGACAGTCTTAATTAGCATCAAACCTGTCTCCGGCGGTGCCAATACGGCACTAATACCGTCGGTTCGAAGTTCTGTTCTACGGTTAAATTCGCCTAGTGAGTTCAAATAAGGACGAACTCCGTACCGGTGTGGAGGATGAGTTTGTCATTGCTGCTGAAGCAACATCATTTCACAAATTAACCAAGATGGATGAGATATATGGAATGTGCGACCACATTTGTCGGTTGTTGGGAACGCCCACTAAATTTAAGTTACGTCAGCAACTTACAATACTATAGCAATTGAGCTTGTGAGACTAATAGCTGGTAGTGAACTAGCTCGAACCTCAATGCCAACCTTGATGTGGTAGAAACAGAAGTCTGGGAGTTGGGGATACAGTTACAAGTCTATTCTGGGTCACAAGTACTATTATAGATAGCAACACATAACGCAGTTGGTTAGGCAGTGTGAAAAATTGCTGCACCAATCATAATGTTTTCCGGCTGTATAAAATCTCGCGGCGCCTTCTTGGTTGACAGTTCGTGGACGAACAGCATCAGGACAATCAGGACACTCACAGTTGGTTGCAGTGTTGCCATTACGAGTGGTGAATCCTAAACCATGGTGTGATGTGGCATGCAAACGGCCGTCCTAGAGGCTAGGACTACCATACATATACACTCCGAGAGGTAGAATTTCAAATGACATCACTATCACATGATCGGTAATAGTGGTAAATTTAAAAATGGATTTAATATAGTCCAATCACAGCGACAAAACGAGTCATTTTGTTATGCACTCGAGTATACAGTAAGTTCTGGAGAAGCAGATTCAGGTTAAATTAAACCTCGCTATTAATAAAGGAGCACCAATGAAATGAACGTTGGAGCCCGGCAGAACAGGAGTTTGCGAGCGGGCTGTATTATAGAATTCGATAAAGATCAGGATAAGCACAACACAAGGGATTATTATTGCCACGAAGGATTTTGTCAGCAAGCGGTAAACATACATTCAGATCAGCTTACGCAACAGCGCTAATGAAGTACGTACGTGTAAGGTTGCCACTTTGGATCTGTAAACTTATGAATTTGCTTCGGAGCTTTGGATATTTCATAAAATCAACGAGGGAAACAGCGGAAGAACACCGTAACAAATGAAGAAGTAAGCAGCAGTTAAAAAATTTCAAGACTTGGCGAGAGGGGGTAGAAGAAGATTACCAAATAGACCACACATGTTGCGATTTTCCTACCTTAATGAAAACCTCGGCTACATTGAGAAACTTATGCTTTATGACCTCATAAGGTAAATAAGTGATAGCTCTCCGGGAATGGACAGACCTCGAATACGTAACTTCTCGTGCTGCTCCTTGATTTCTTAATGGCGATGGCAATAAACAGACCAAAACGCAACGTCTGCACAATAAGCAAACTGCTACTCCTTGAACGCTCATTCAGTACAGACAAACCGTGGTGCAACTCGAAACGATACATCGAAAACCACGTGATCTGCAAACATGGAAAGAACAACTGAATCATCTTTACTGACCTCAATTTGTGCTGTCTTTTGCCGGTAAAACCGCAGCGCTCGAACGATGGCATCCCGTTGTTGTATTGTGTTTTGGAAATCCTGCTGGTTCTTGGAGTCACGATCTGATTGTGTGGATTCCAGTGAGACTGCTCTTAGCACAGAACAGTGGGGCGACAGCTAACAAAATAATATATCGAGTAAGAATAAGCACAAACACAGAGTGATGTTACTCCCGAAAACTCGCATGGAAAATCTAAAACCGGTTTAGGTAGACATGTCACTTACAGCTTGGATAACCACAAGCTCGATGTAACAATAGCTTCGAAAGGTCCTATTGTGAAAAATCTGTCAACTTCGTCCAAGCAATAGCTTTTGTGTTACTGCTGTTGTTCTGTCGGTCTGCGAAATGGCCGTCGGGCATGCATGCAAAAAAGTAGTAAGTTAAACAAAATCCACTAGGCCAGATCTATCGGTGGAGTACAACCCAAATTATTTTTCAGTCAACCGACCGGGAATGCCATCACATCAAGGGATAATTCGATACCCGGGTAGCTCATCTGCCGCCATTCGCATTTCAGTTTTGACCTTTGAACTCGGGTAACTTGACCGCATTATTTTTGCGTGTGTGCCTTTTCAATTCTTGTTATCACCACTGTCTCTTAACCTTTCTCAGCACCACAAAATAAAGATTTCGAAAGTGTCGACTGGTTTCACACGAAGTCACAGGCCAAACAAGCAGCTCAGAGAACGGCTCAGCAAGAACGACATTCCTAGTCCAAACGGCAAGTAGCTGCATCCCTTACAAGCTTACTTTTTGACATTTTTCTTGTAATTATTCCGCTGTCAACCTTGCGGCCGAAGACATATACCGTCACAGTACTGTCTGGTCGGGTTTCACGCCGTTTGTATGTGCATATGGATGCGTACACGTTTATGTATGTATGCGTATGTACATGGTATTGTTTAGCAAATGTGCTTAAACTTCAAACACTGAACGTCCACGGTTAGGTTAACTGCGGTCACCGTATTTGAGCTTAATTAAAGCACAGGTGAAACATTTGTTCTTACATTTTCGGACAGAGGTGTTATATCCATGTGAGGTCCGTATCGCTGGAGGCATTCTGGACAGCTATTCAGACTTCCTTTACCTAGGAAAGGATCAATCAGCAAAACTGGCCCTCGATCACGATTGCGTGTCAGAGACTAAAACTGCTTTCCAATATATTAAAAGACATGTCTGGATGAGCCACAGTATGATGTTTGAAAGTTTGCCGTTTGCCCATAGAGTTATGGTGTTGCCCTGCGGCAAAACTCATATCAACTCGAGGAATCATTTGGTGCCTGAACCGTTTTCATTTACAATGTTCATAAAATGCCATGCGTGGACGTGGTCCTAGAAATCGGGGTACGTTGTCGAAAAGACACGGAGGAGGTTGAACCTGTGGTGAGGCTCATTGCACCCCGCTGGTTCAGGGACGGATCTTGAAGTGGCTGCCATATGAGCGGTTAAAACCAAGTAAGCCGTACTCTGGTAACCAGAAACTGCAATACCAGAAAGTTATTCAATTTTTTCACATTATAATACAGTTGGTAAACTATGGAAGAATACTACCTTGAGACCAACCATCTGGAAGAGTGCACCGCAGAGAATCGTCCGAATGTTCGACAAGCCGAGGCTGTGAACACACATGCGCACCGTCGACTGCGAAAGCGTAAACCTGTGGTTTCATGACCAGTGTAGTCCCGAATGTTGTAGCGGCCAGAACTGGTAGGTCGCCAGCGCACTCGGAGAAAACACTCAATAGGGTGACAACGAAGGCGCTCAATGTGGTTATCAACCGTATAAGCCATCGATTCTGATCGTTTGATAAGTCACTATATTTTATTTCAGAAACCTGAACGACGATCGTCTGCAACATTTCATTTTTTGGCATTTTTGGCGTCGTATCTCTTGGATATCTTGTTTAGTTTCTCGGCCTCACTTTTAATGCATTTATTTTTCAGATCTTATATAAACGCTCGAACACTTACTGAAGGTTTTTAAACCTTTCTAAAAGTCTCAAAGTACACTGCCTTGAGTCATTAATATTTGTTTTCTGCCGCAGATCTTACCATTGAAACGATCCGATCTTTGCTTACGAAAGACAGGGATTATACTTCTAAGCTAGCTAGCCATTTAGCTAACCTGTCTGAACAGGCTATATCACGATGGTTATAAAGTACGTGCCTCACAGTCACTTCTTCGGAGTTATGATGCATGCAGTGTGTGTGTATGTGTGGGTGAAACGGTATTTGGGGCTACTCAAACCGGTTGTGGACTGCACGACCACAAAACCTTCAAAAAACGGGACCAAACTGAACGTTTGTATGTATTTGCCTCCAATCCCATTGAGAAGTACGGTTAAAGGGAATTTACAGCTGGTCTATGATAACTTTGATGTCCCACCCAACATGTTGCAGTTATTTGTCGTTACGTCTGACGAAAACGTGTGCAACAGTCAACTGGATTTACACACATTAATTTCACTTAGATTTCCGTGCGAGCCACTGAAAACTGGTTTGATAAGTTTGACGTATCATTGTCGTAGTAGTATTCTTGACTTTCATACCTCCTTCTACAGATCTAGTCAAGCATTTCGACTCACCACAGGCTGTGGATTTAAAACATAATCCCGGTTTATCTGACGCCGTAAGACAGGAAGAACACAGAAAGTTCATGACCCGTAGATCATTATGGAGAAGTGTGTTAATCAAGAGACCACTTGTGAGGTGATCATTTGTAAACACACGAGAAAAGACGATTGCCAAAATGTTTTTTTTTTCAGAAGAGGCAAGCACTAAATATTCTAAAGGGCACCTTCAGATATTTTACGAAGTGAAAGAATGTCTGAACAAGCTTAATACTTTTGTGTACTTGAAGGAATACGCGACATTGTTACTCGACTGTTCCAATGCCTGCGTCGAAATCACTTCTAGATCGGAAGTCTGATTCGAGTGATTATGAATAACTTCCATGAGAATGGTCTTAAGCAAGTCACACTAAGAAAAATAACTGCGGTAGGCGTAACACAAATGCCCACTATATGCAAACCGGCGGGTCCAATGAGTAACAGAAAAATTGGAATAAATCAGCATCAACGCTGCGCTTTGAAACAAAGTCACATAGTCCTTATTATCTGCTAAATGTAAAGAGATAGCGAGTTTTAATTAGGGTCAACTTGTAGATAGTTTTAACAGATTTTACGAAAGTGAGTCACGAAACCTTTGGTTGAATGATTCACCATCCCTAATTCATATGGTGCGCCAAATCGATCATTGGGGTTTAACCTTGTTGTGCATAGTGCACCTTACTTTGTGATGACAATGCGGTTAACAAAATAGCTCGACACGAACTAAACACCACTCCTACTTGATTGCAGCTCTTGTACTACTACAGACATTTTGGCCTGCCAATTTCGAAAAAATAGCCCAATACTTATCAGGATAGTGCGAACCGAGGAGCTGTAACGTACGTGGAACGTTTGATTGGTTTATAAGACTACGGGCCAGTAACGCAACTAGTAAATACATGTGTTCACTGGATGTGACCTTAAAGTTCACAACTAAGCCCTGTCACAAAGTTGAGAACATGAGTCAATCAATGATCCGGATAAACCTAGCCATACAAAAGCGTTAAATGTTGCATGGTATCCCCGTTCACAATTCAAGTTTAGCGGCGACTTCCATCGCCACATCGATAGACCTGTTAGTCAACTTGAACTTGGATCACTGAAAGGTCGTCTAATGTGGCAAGTTCTTGATCATCCAATTCACATGTTACCATGTCGCTCGTGCGCTCACGTTTACGAACCAGAATTTCAGTCTGCAACACAGTGGGGTTTCCATTTAAACTTCAAGAGCGATCCTGCCTGGTTAGATGCGTTTAGTTGACGTTATCCGTCCTGGATTATCACCTAGTATTTCTCTGCCGTTGGCTTGATTTCAGTGATTGATAATCGTTCGATCACCCGAGTTGCCCTCAATCCATCCGCTTTGAGCACTGACCATATCTTACTGTCGTGTTGAGATATGCTATTGGGGGTTGGAATCATCGCGTCTCGAACTTGGTCATTTATCATGTTAATTTTTATGAGAGTAGTGGAAAGGCAGCCACAGTCATACCATCCCAACTATACACTTCTATGTAAGTACCGTTAATGGATTTTGTAAACTACTAAACACTGTGTTCTACCTGTCGTCCTACAACCTATAAATTTAGTTCACCCTTCATTAAATTCTTTCTTAAAATAGGTAGGTTTAACCTTTTACGTACAAGCATAACGAGAGAACTAGGTGGAACATTACAGTTTTCGATTTATCACAGCAGAGTCTAGATGGGCACTGTTTACTGGTAATTTTTGTCTCTTATACACAAGCGAAGCAATGTACACCATGAAGGTCTGTCCTGCAAGCGTACAATGCCGATGATTAAAGACAACTGCTAACGTACTTCGAGAAAATGTTTGTACTATCGGCTTTGTACTCCGAAACAGGATTGCTGCTGAATCACACAATCTGCCTTACCACCGTGGTTAACGGTTTAAATTTCCAAAAAACAACACTACATGGCTGGTTTATTACACCTCCTTGTGAACATTAACCCTGGTAGACGGTCAGTCTGTTCATGACAAACATTCGCATGTGTATTATTATTACTGCTATCACTATCATGATTAATAGCACTACTACACAAGTTTCAGACCAGAGTGAGCACTAAAGCAGGTCTATAAAACAAACACAATGGATAAACATAATATACGATCAAATGATAAAAAAATCGGACGTGGTGCAGAACGATAACAAGAGAGAGAATTGTTTGATCTGTCGGGTTTACACCTTGCATGCTTTTGATCTTTTTTGCTCTATTGAAGTATTTATTACAACGCCAATTTTTGCTGTGGAAGTGTGCACAATGAAAATTCAAACGGATCACTACATCATGTTTGTTACGTTATCCCCTGTCTGTCTACTCATGTTAATGGCATTGTACAGCAGGGTAAGAAGCTCGAACTGCTGGGCGTTTGTAAAAAAAAATTGATCAAAGGACATCGTGCGTGGTGGCAGATCGACTAAACTGCGGATATTAACAGCACAATCCTCACCCACCAAGCTAGTGTGGGTCATACTGTTTATCCTGAACGGATTTTTCGTATGGTTCATAAGGTTCCAGTTTAGCACACAGGTTGGTCAGCTGCTGTAGACTCATTTGCTATTAGACCATTCAGTGTGATTCACTGTTCGCACACGAAAGCTGAACAAGTGTCGCAGTTACCGTGGTCAAAAGATTATATCATATCACATGCACACCCAAAATTCTGTCTCAATTTAGTGTCGTGCTTGTGCACTGACTCTTACCTCACTCATTCTCACAACTGGTGCCTAGCTATTTCGTCGACAGGACATTTCTGTTTGGAATTTGTGACTGGTTGGCACGCGTCACCTGTATGTCCTTTCGTTTTCCCAATACTTTGCAACTTCGAGTGTAGCGTCATTCCTTAATAGCGCCACTTCGCTAGTCCGTCCGCCTTCAGATACGCCGATCTTTGGTGCATTAATGGCTGTTAGACCAAACGTTTCCAATAACACCATGTATCCGTCAACGCTACTCCCACGGCACACAAATCAGCGAAACACGCGTAAATTACCCTCGCTAATAGTGATGCTGGGTCGGCTGTTGTGAAAAATCCAAACGTATCAAACAGGAAATGGTTATAACGTATGTCTTGTCAAAAACAAATCACCCCTACACATGGCGTAGGGGTTATCTTCGTCCATACGTACTATGGGTGGGTCCCAGCTGACTGGACGAGCTATAGCAGCAGACAATTACAAGCGTGTCCTGCCCTGTAACGTTAAAAATGGTCTACCTTCACGTTGTACTTGCGGTTTGTTGAGTAACGACCAGTAAGCCAGTTCGACTGACAGGCACCGTCGCAGCTCAATGATGTACATCCACTCAACCAACAATATCCAGGCCATCAAACCAGAAATCGTAAACTGTTGAGTGACTCAGTCATTTGGTGCAATCTCATCAAG
Organism: Paragonimus kellicotti; assembly: GCA_014220965.1. Taxonomy (NCBI): domain Eukaryota; kingdom Metazoa; phylum Platyhelminthes; class Trematoda; order Plagiorchiida; family Troglotrematidae; genus Paragonimus; species Paragonimus kellicotti. The sequence continues at coordinate 20,663 of LOND01005613.1, forward strand.
CAGACGATAAGAAAATTGGCAGTTTTTTTTTCCAAAAATCCACCAGATTGGGGTCAAAATGAATTCGGCTGTAACAAAAAAGATTGATAGTTTTACTGGCAACTAACCACTAGTTCGAACACAGACAACCTCAAGTGGATCAACAAAGCCAGGCATGTCCGCCAAAATCAAACGATATGGCAGTCCAATGAATATGCGCATCCAGCACTGCGACTAAACACGAAGACCAATAGCCAGCAACAAGCTTACACGCCAGAAACGACCAAGAAACGAAACAAAATAATTGGTCGTTGGTGCGTGATAGGGGATTTTGGTTAATGCAAGTTGAACATCTCTCACAAGTGATTGCAGACTTTGCCTCCCAATATGCATCTTAGGCTGCCCCTTTCGAAGAGAAGTATTATACTCAGGTTACACTGTTTCTGAAGGTCGTCGTTAGTGTCAAGGACAAAAATTAGCATAACAGACACAAGACGAATGGCGCTGCATCCGCTGAATTCAAAGAAATCACCAGTCAATACTGACAGACGAACGAGTTGATCGATGGATTTGAGTTACCACTGCAAATGTAACTGTTTTGTGATGTAATAGATTTTGCTCGGAGCCCGATTTTCACGGAGGCCTATGACGGTGAAATTAAGGTTATTGTAGTACAAATTAGACACAATTTCAAATCGTCCTAATTTGTAGCGTCACAGAGACGTCTGATTGTTAATTAAGAGAAGAGTTCATGCTGCGCACTTATGGTCGTACTTATTCTGTGGATCAAGGGGTTTAGTTCATTCGTCCGGAAGATGCTTGAGGTTCTCGGTACTCAGTCACCATTGTCCTTGCCACTTAATCTGTGTCAGGCGAGCTGACTATATAACGTACTCGACAGTTTGTCGATGGGCATGATGACAATTCTGAAGTTCGCGACCGATCACCAAAGCAATCCTACTGTTCGGTCTAGAGTTTTTGGTTCACGTACTACGTGTACGAGCAGAAGGATTGCCTCATAGCACAATGTTCAGTGCTGCTACTTATGTCTGAATAAGAACGCCATGGTGATAAGCGATGATGTGATCGACGATTCTGAAAGCTTTAACCGCTCAGTTGAGCAAGTTTAAAAGGTGCCACCTTCCAGGTTAAGGAACGCTCGACCATTCGCATGACTGGTTGGAAACACCTTCGAAGTGGAGTTTTATCGCAGTCAGCGTATAAAGTGTTTTCATGATGTTGATAATTGTTTCGCCAATATTCTCCTTCTTTTAAACTGCCGTTTCGTACCTTTACACACACGTAACAATTTGTAAGGACTGACAGCAACCTGAACCACTGTACCGTCGGTCTGGACCAATGCCTGTGAAATCACTGTCTGATCCATGTTATCCGCTACGAAATGTTAACATATCACCCCTACTGCACTGATCAGGTCAGTAGAAAGAACCTCCACAGTTTAATTATTTTAGCCGAATATATGATTGTAATAACTGTGATACATTGTGGAAAACAATTAACCATCGCTGTTTCTTTTACGACTCAGTTGGAATTTTCATGATACTGCTACACATACCCTGATGACCTGTTGAGAAAGATATAGTATTCGATCCTAATGTGATAACAGAATGTTGTGGGCACATGCACAGTTGTTGACCGGTAGCCGTTTGGTAGTGTAAGTGTGGACAGGACCGAGAGTGGTGTAAAGCAAATATCCGTTTAAGGATCCCACTTCCTCTGTTGCACATATAAACAACAGATGTTCCGTTATTGCGATTTACGTGGTATCAGGAGGCAAGTTGCCCATCGTATCATCGAAATAACAAAACACTGACACTGGACCCCCTCTAGCACCCGGCAGCGTATTTTGACCAGTTGCTTAGTGTAGATTTCGCAGTTCAACAGAATGATTAAAGCGTTTAAAACCAAAGAATAGTCATTCTCATGCAGAACTATCGGTAACAACAACAGCTGAATTCAAGTGCTACAAGATCCTTCGGTTAGTTATTGCCGCCTACTGAGAATTCATATGTTACCATATATAACACGTTGGTTCAAACAAACAATCGGTTAACTGCCATCACAGATGGCTACTCACTTGTTGTGCTAGAATGTACAAGCAGTGCCCGACTTCCTCAATAGCTGTTCGCACAGTATTGTTGGCTAAGTGACCTCGCAAGGCACATTCGTAATGACGTCTCACTGTTGTTAGCTTGACAGGAACAAACAGTAAGGGAAAATAA
>LOND01005614.1:26404-38768 GCA_014220965.1 Paragonimus kellicotti
CTTTCAGCACTAAATATGACGTACAGCAGGCTACCGTAGTGACGACTTAACAAGTTCTCAGCATGCCTACACTGCAAAATCTATGGTTCTACAAGAACATGTTACAGACAAACAATCAAACCCGAACAACCCTATTGACGACATAATGATAAATAACTAAGTCATACGATTCTGAGCATGTATATATTAATGAGGCTAATAACCCCAATTACAAGATTAGTATAATGATTCGAAATACACTTCTACGCTGATGCCTCAACAGTAAGCACCACTACCACAGATAGATCATAGTAGCGGTGAGTTTCAGACAGAGTGTAGTGACACCCCCACCCTCATTGATTCACATACCGGTAGACAAACCGTATCACATGATGCAATTAAGGCAGGTGAAAATATTAAAAAATCACATGATCGCTGAGGACGAATGAAGTGTACTTTAGGCTATAGTAAGTTATATGGTAATTTTCATCTACCAAGTATGTAAGAGCATCTAACGTTGCACACTGGCATCCTTCCGCTGGCCGTCAGTAGCATGATCTACAACAACAAAAGCGCAATCAACGAAAGATAACACCTGGTTGATCAACCGTTAACACGCCCGTTCATTGTTTGTTACGTGGGTGATCGCGGTGCAGTTTTAGTATAACACCTGCAATCATAAAGGAAACGGGAATTGACTCAAATGAGGGGCAAACGGCTTCATTCACCGTCGGACTTCAGAAGTGTAATCTACGTTGGTACAATGGTAACAATGAAACTTGTCTGTCATACAAACACAAAATGGGCAGATAAAAGACAAACTGGGATGAGAGGGAAGAGGAATAACTCACACACAGAAACTGGTCTAAATTGAGTAAATACTAGGAAACCAGCATTATACAGACAAGCAGTTACGTAGTGAGTGGCAGGGGAATAAGAAAAAATCATCAAGTTAAATCACAGTTACATTGGTACTGTTCAGTGGTGCGCATAATATGAACTTTATCATTGGCAAAATAAATCACGAATCGACACTTGATGCCATACCCGATGATACAGGGTGGGCCAGCAACGGTTAACCGACTTGATGCAAAAAAGGCAAGATTTTCTATTTCGTCTCACTGCATTCTCTGTATACCTCCACAAGTTTCTCGTTACCAACCGGTCGAGAGACGTGTGACGTTGATGAGTCGTTCGTCGGTTAGTCGATTTTCATACGGATCAACATCTCATGTTGCCTCGCTCCACCATATAGTACAGTCAGAGCGTAATACACTATGGGGCACAAACGAACTTATCTTGCACCGACCATCTTCCGCGTGATGGTTATAATCGTTGTAATGCGTTCCTATTTGCTTACTATCAAGCCCTTAAAGGCGCTAATATCGCATGCCAAAGCGTCTGCAGTTCCATACCTGTGGAAGCTGCTCGGAAATGATATCAGATGACTGACCAAGCAGAGATACTCATCAACCGCAATTAGAAAACGTGAACACTCATTGGGGGTTGTATCGACGGGGCCGGGGCACTATCTCTATGAAATGCATTACCATTGTCACGAGCCAATATTGATAGCAAACGTGGCTTCAGTAGACCCGTGAATTTAGAACCACCACCGGTGTAATCAAGACCAACCAGTGCATCCTGGCTGAAGGGATAATAGCCCATAAACAGACTGAACAACCACGCCAATTCGCAGCTGATTTCACGATGGCACATGGCATTATCCCGAGTTTGTCTAACCGCGTGTACACACTATAGAATTACATACATGAACTGATTGCTCAGATTTCACTTTTGTGCACACCAACGTTCAACTGTTCCCGTGGAGCCGTTCACATCTGTTGAACATCATGCAAACTGTCAAAACGAATCCAGAAAGAATACTATGTAATTCTTGAACAGCCAAGTGATGGATAGAGATCTTTCATACGACCTTCCAAGATCTCCATCAATCGCTGGACTCGCCTATACTCCCACAGCAATGAAGGCAACAGTTTCAGGGTAGACAACAGCCGGGCGAAAAGGTCAGTGTATTCGTAAGAAACCTCCGTTACTACGCCAAGTGGGCGTACTACAGCGAGTCTGCCGAGGGCAAGGTAAACGCGTGTTGGAACAATCGGGCGAAGGAATGTCCAGCGCGAACATCCAGCGTGAGCTGTTGGTGCATTCTCCAACCGCACTGGACGCAGTGTTGGACGTTGCGGAAGAATTGAGGAGATTTGACGCCGCCCTTGAGACACAAGCAGCGCCGTGCTTCGCGGTGCGAACCGAACGACGCACCCTCGTCAATCGTCGGTCATATACAGCATTACAGAGATCCTCGTGTACCCGCTCTCTCCCAATTTCGCCCACGACCCGAACATAGAACCTGCTTTGGTGATGAGAAGAATCGACCGTAAATTCCGCACCAACGGCAGCGGTACACAACTTCAGGTAAGTGAATCTGCAATACAATATCCTACCAGCAATCAGTGCGAGTCTAACTACGGCTATCGCTTTAGAATTTGTGACTGGAGATGCCACCTTCATAAAGATGTTAGATACGGGGGCATCTCGCAATTTAATTAGATCAGACGTGATTAGAAGACTCAGCTGACACAAATTGGAGTCTCGTAACTGGAAGTTAACCACCGCTGATGGCTCGCCTATGAGCACGCACGGATCAGTGACACTCGTGGTGAGGGTAGCCAATCAGACACTCCGGCACAAGTTCGTGGCGCCCTCAAATCTCCTACTTAGCTGTACAGTTGGGATTGATCTCGTAACGCGTATTGGATGTTGCCTAGATTTGATAAAACGTCAGCTTGTCACATCATTCTGTACGGTGCTCCTCAGACCATAGCGGACAGAAGCATACTTGCACGTCGACCCGGTGGAGATCATGTCACAGGTCATTACGTTGCTCAAATCATCAGGGTGCTACAACGATAGCCAAAGCGCAGCTAGATTTAGACAAGTAATTGTTGATCACACTGATGCATTCGCCTGGAGTAAAAACGATCTGGGGAGAACAAACATACAGAAGCACAAAATAGACACGGGGAACGTCCCGACTATAGACACCGCATAGGATACTTTCAGCAGCCCTACAAGCAGAGATGCCCAAAATGACTGACGAGATGCTTTAGAAAAATGTAATCCAAAAATCAAACTCCTTATGGCCATCTCCAATTGTGTTGGTGGAAAAGAAAGACGACAGTTTGCGGGTGTGCTGACTACAGCGGATTCAACAAAGTCACTATTTAGGATGCGTTTCCACTGCCTCGCATTGATGATCTGTTTGACGCTCTGGGAAGTTCCTTCTACTTCAGCACGCTAGGTTTAGCTTAAGGTTATTGACAGAGAAGTAAAAAAGTCATACTGCGCTAAAACAGAGTTTGTGGCACTCGCTGGGTTACATGAATTTCAAAGAATGCCCTCTAGGTTATCAAATGCTCCCATCACATTTCGGCGGGTGTTGAGTGACCTCATCCTCCACCGGTGCCTCGTTTAGCTGGATGACGTCATCGTTCACGGCAGGATGAAGGAGGAACACCGGAGAAACCTATCCAGTGTCTTTGAAAGATTACAGCAAGTGGGTCTGACACTCAATCCAACTAAGTATCACCTAATGCAAAAATAAGTAAAATATTTGGGACATGTAACCTCCAGAGGCACCATTCGAACGGATTCGAAGAAAGTTGAGCAAGTTATGACTTGATCTATCCCACAAAACATTGAGGAGGTGCGTAGTTTTCTAGCCTTCGTCCCGTATTACAGAAGATTCATACCAGTGTTTGCACGTACCCCTAGCCCACTACATGCTCTACAGGAGGAGAGTCCAAAGTTTGAATAATGCGGAGAATACGAAACATCGTTTGAGGCACTCCGGGATCCTTTGTGTACCGCGCCTACCTTATCATTACCGGACTAGTCGCCTTCAGGCGGCGGATACACCTTAGGCACTGACGCCAATGACTGTTCCATTGGGGCCGAACTGTCGCAGAAAGGTGTTGATGTACAAGAGTGATCGCTTACGGAAGTCGCACTCTTAGTAAGAGAGAACGAAATTATTGTACAACCAGGAAGGAGATGTTAGCCCTGGTTTCTTTGTAAAACAATACTGACATTACTTGTTGAGTAGGCGGTTTATCGTTCGCACCGATTAGCAACCCCTCTGTTGGCTTCAAAACTTCAAAGACCGGGAGAACCAAATCGTACAATACGACTTCCAGTGCGAACATCGATCTTGGAGAGGTCAAGCCAATGTAAATGCGTTGTCCGTTGCCCGGGTGTGGTTATGGAAAATACTCGCCTCGCGATGCGCAACACCTATCACCAGTCATTCTGCAAGGCGCGGACCATGGAAGGTGGCAGACGGCCGGGCGTCCGATCCAGAAGCTCTTCTCATCTACGAGATACGACGGGACGGGGGCAGTAGGTCCACGAGTAAACAGATAGAGGGAAAAAGTTACGAGAGCCGTTGCCTATGGGCAGTGGGACCAATCACAACTACCGTTACTGGAAGAATTCATGGACCTGCTGATTGGGATCTGGTAATCCCAAAGTGCATGTTAGCTTACCGCAGTTGTGTTGCGTCCACTAAACAGACGCCCCACTAGGGTTGGCACATCAAATGGCGAGAAAACATTTGCAGAGTGCACACCGGTGTCAGGAGTATTATGACAAAAAGGTGTTCGGAGCCCCTTGGAGACCCGGGGATAAAGTATGGTTACACAAGGAGACGGTGCATCCAGGTGTCCCCACAAAATTGCACAGAAAACGGGAAGGGCCGTTGTCGTAGAACGCATAATATCTGACTCTACTTGCCTAACAAAAGATGCGAAATTCCCGACCAGTCCGACTATGGTCGTCCATTATGACCGGTTCCCGAAATAATGAGACTTAGGTTAGTTTAATCCTTCGGAAACTGGGTCAAACGGAACAGGTTTGTTGCACAAACTAGATCCTGTCCGTCGAGCAGTGAACCCGGACAAGGGCCGCCATAAAAGACTCGGAAAAGCCATCACTTTCACACTACCGATTCTGCGGTAATACGAATAAAATCAACTCAAAACTTGTGATAAGGCTTCCGACAGTCAATAGTAAATTCTGGCGATCGACAGCTATCATAGAAGTCAATTAAATCCTGCCTGTTATAGCAAAGTTTATTGTGGCACCACCAACAACACAGAAATATGAATACTGTATCAACTCCTACCACAGAGGTTTCTAAAAGTTCGTGTACTTTGTCATCCGGATGAAAATTTGCTGAAAGTGAACGCAATGAGCTGAAGATAATCAAATAGCCCTACAGCATGCTTGCATTCAAGATTCTCGCCACTCTAATCGCCAAATAACTAACATCATCATCATCAACATTGTAGACAGCAACACATCGGTGGTTCTCACTTAGGCTTAACTGCCACACAACCGTGAAAAAATCCAAACCCTGTACGGGAATAGTAGAAAAAAGAAGGGGGGGGGCGGGAAGAAACTTAATTACTAAAAGCAGTGAGATGAAAATTTGTTCGATTTATCGCCTTTCGAAACCTAAATGCAATAGATCTAACAAGTGACCACTCCAACCGCTGTGTTCCGATACCACATCAGGATTGGACGAAGTCTCAGTGTTACATTCCCCGCTATTTCTCAAGTTATTTGTTTTGTATTGCATCAACCAGCTTACGGCAAATACCGATATGTTCAGCCAATGACAAACTATGGTTTCTTTAACAGCAACGTACACATGTAAATACGGCTTCTTCTCATGAATAAAAAGCTGCTTACTGCAACCAGTACGAGGTCTTCTTATTACTTGCGTGGGAGGTTTCAATTCGAGTACGATTTCTAGGGCTATTCGAAGTCCCTAATTCCAAGTATTACAAATAGCTTCCTCTACATTCAACATCAAGCTGCCTACACCTTGCAAACAAACAACCGAGCTGTAAGTGAAAGTAAGGCGTCATCAGCAAGACAGCTTCCTTACGGCTTTCACTGTCCCGCGTCATTAAGTGCACTCACTTCACAGACAACTCGGCCAAACAACAACATTCACGTCATTGAGTGCGATTAACAGGCCATCTCACATAATGTCTCCAACCCGCGATTCTTTTAAAATCACTAAGGGATTATGAGGACCTACTTTTCATCCTTGCAACAAGAAAAAGCGAAGTTTGGAAGGGGTTCAGAAAACGGTCACGCCGGCCGTGAATGGCAGGGAGAAAATTTATGAGAGAAAAAAAAACAAGATCTTCCTGGTAGGTTCCACCATAGGTATTGGTGTGGACAAGCAGACCTAATGCCGTGGGTTCTCCTCACGAACAACGAAACGAGACATGGATATAAACTGATTCTGAGAAAATAAAGCATACAGAAGGCACCTGTAGCTAACCGGCTCTCTCGCGGGGTAGTCAACTGCTGGAATAGGCCGCAGTGGTGCGAGGTGAATAAGGGATCAAACGGTACTTTTAAAGCAAAACCGGACGATCAACTGGAGTACCTATCGCAGCGGGAACGGTCGTAACCTGGTACATTTTATGCAGCGCCGAGGTGACGGGACTTACGCGGAAATCCATAATCTTTGTCTTCAACATAATAACGTTGAATAAACAGGTAAAGTGTTATTCTTATTAGCAACGGAAATCAAACTAGAGGGCAACAGAAAATAAGATATAAAATCCCACGGGGCCTCATAGATGAATCTCACCTTCACATATCTTCATCCTCTTCCCTTCCTCAGTCCTTATATGTGATCTCCCGATATATGCTGTACCTTATGACATGCTCCACGTGACTTAAAAATTGACCCCCTATAACCACCTCACCTGATTGTCCCCAGTTGATCAGAATAACACTTTTCATACACGTGCTATTCATAGTTTGATCCTTCACTCTAAAATTTTGCGGCTTGAGAAAGAATTAACCGAAGAGGTAAGTTTGTTCAAAAGTACAACATGCTGCTATAAGATTGAGTTTAGTTTACTTTTATACCTGTGACAGCAGAGGGACCGTTTGAGAAGGCTGATAGCTTCACTTAGCATGGAAGTGTCCAGTCATCAGCTTAATATTGTTAATGTGATACCAATGAAAGTAACGACGGTAGTGGTACATTCGCTAATCTTCGCTACTTGTGATGTGACAAAGACGTTATATGCGAACGAGAGATCTGGCCCATTCGCGAGAAAGATGAATACGAGTTTACGGTATTCAACCACTATACTCTCTGTGCTAGTCAACTTCCATCAGGTGGGCTGATGATGTGGACAACTCAACAGCCCGTCGGAATGCAACTGCGAAAATAACAGGTTCGCGACGGATAACCAGGTTAATGAAAATGCCCATTCTACGTTGATTGGCTTACATTCACAATACGTCGACGAAGGTGTTGCGTCGCTCACTTCTCAATGCGGCTGCTCGTGGTTTGCAGAAATTGCAAGGGGATAAGCTAACGGAACGGTTACAGGTTATGAGAACTTTGTCCGCTCTGTTGAGCAAGTTTGGGGACGCCACCTGCTACATTGGGGAGTTCTTAATTAACCGTACTCTTGATTAGAAATGTCTTCAGGGATGGTAATGTGCTGTAGTTATTGATGAGTTGATTTTGGTAAGAATGTCGACTCTTCTTTGTGAGATTATACCGTTTGCGTATTTACTCACTTCATAAATTTGCGGCTATTCGTTTGTCTCGAAAGATTGTGGACTACCGTCAGAATTAACGGCAGCCAAAGCCCAAGTACTCATGGATTCGGCTCAAATCTCAAAAGGCATGTTGGCAAACAAAATTTCGTTGCAACATGTTCAACAAGGCCAACGGAGGCGTCCGCTTCCAAATCAAGGTGGAAGATTCACATAATACCCTATCTATGGAACAGAATCCACAAACGAAAGCATTCCAAAAAGTAGATTTGAGATGAGAAAGTGCGTAAAACGACAGTGAAAACGTAATACAAAAACCAACCTACCATGGTAAGAAGTTCGGTGATAATTAATAAAATCAAATCATTAACACGGTAAATTTTGGTGTCATCACTCACGGCAACTTGTCACCGGTTGACAATGGTGTCTTATTGCCATGGAACAAAGCATATGTATATGATATAACGAGAACGACCGATAAAAATCACAATCGTAAATCAGAGAAATACCTAATACGCAAGCAAACAGCAAACATCAACAGGCCCACGCATAGTAACCATGCAGCTGAGAAATATGACTGGATGAGGTAACAGTTAAGAGCTGACTACGGATTTTATTGCCCAAATTCATCAATAGACTTTACTTGGTAGACAACTCAACCCAATTAACCGTCATCTGTTGTAAAGGCAGGAGAATCACGAGGTTGCAACACCGAAAACGAACAAGATTGACAAATTATCAGTGTTTGCCTTCCCTTCCTTTTGTCAAGTTATAGGTACTCACCCGTTTCGGGATGAGCAAAGAGCACACGACGAACTACATAGGGGATTCGCATTCTCAATAAAGGACCCACTCATTTAAATCGATGTAATCTAGGTTGTGGGTGAGTGAACTTATTTACTTTTCATTACCAAAGGCCCGTCTTCGAAATTCCTTATCGGGCAACGACGACACCAGTCGAGGCACAGGATCCAACGTCAATATCGACGACCAAATACCTAACTATACCAAACATCCTTGATCATTCGAAACTAAGTTTTCCAATGACAAAGCGGAACCAAAATGCGCATCGTTTTGGAAAGCAGTCGTTCCATGTTTAAACGAGGCAATCGTTTAGAGCAAATTAACAAAAACTGGTATAGTTTATAAATAGGATCGTTAATTTCGCGCATCACATTTCCGCCATTCGTGATACAACTTAATGAATAAACGAGCTGACGAACAGTTACCTTTACTTACCTAATTAAAGAACCACTTCACTATTTCTCGGAGACCGTGTTTTGGATTCCTACTGACTCCAACGGCGCGTGTGTTGAGTGGCGAGCTCAGTGAAGTCATCAGTAGCACCTTACTGAGCCCTAATCAGCTCTGACTAGTTTTTACAAAGTTACCTGAAGATTAGTGGTCATATGTGACCATCCACGAGACTGGTAGTCTCATGCCAAGGTGGTACATGTAACGAAAAGGAAGACCGACTGAAGTATGGAAATTAAAACAATTGAGGTTATAAAAGGAAGATGAATTGAGAGGTATGTTAAAAGAACGTTCAAATATCAGGTATAAAAATGGAAATTCCCCTTCCGTTTCTACAAATTTGAACAACTCATTTGCAACGTGTAGGCACCTTGATGTGGTATGTTTGAATAGATGCGAATCTATTTTTAGCCGTCAGGTCCCTTCCCCTCGTTTTTCTCCTCTCTGTCCGTACAGGGTTTTTTTTCATAGTTGTGTGGCGAGTAAGCACTAGTGAGAACCACTGATGTGTTGCTGTCTATGATGATGATGAAAAAGATGCTACACCCAGATCAGACATGCATCGAACGAGCATGGCTACCGAAAACCAACATGATGTGATTCTCCGGAAATCAGCCCCATTAATGACAGACGGGCCGCAATTTCGGAGCTCATATGGAACGAAAAACGGATAATAACAGCTCGTTTAATTCAACACTCCTCTAAAGAGACAGGTAGAATGGCGATCGATCAACGTGTTGTTTAAGATCGCGAAAGAGGTTATACAGCAACAGTTAGGTCAGAATGAAACGGTCATTAGGGCACACACCAGTGGCATCTTAATCACCTCATCCAAGAAGGTCAGTGAGGCAGTAAACTCAAGCTACTTGGTTTAGAATGTGTAAATCTGTTCGGTGACACTAAAGTATTTTATGCGCGTATGATTTGAACGTAAATGTAGACCTTAAAACGATAGCCAACGAACCACCATCACATCTCAGGTTTAAATAGACGCATACTGCTACAAACATCCTCAAAATTGGTAGTGATCCGACTTCTTAAGACCTGAAAGACAATGTGAAAGATCGGTCTTAGGTCGCTAATACTGAATACCTATACCTCACAAAAACACGGATAGGCAGACACGTGATTACCGGATGCATCGGAACTTCAGTGAAAAACTCCCGACCAGACAGTTCCACTCGTTTCTTTCCGTGTGCGAACTCAACGTATCCTAAAAACCAATCGGAACTTAATAGCACGGTGTGTGGCTTACAACACTATCTGGATCGAAGGTCTAAATTTCCCGACATATTAAGTGAATGGTGAGATGCTGTTGGGAGAATCAAAAACGACGTCGCTTGTGTCTGAATAGGAATCGCTTCGCACAGCATTGCAGGCTGCAGAGGTATTGCACAAAAGACGGTTGCCGTAATCACTATACTTTGGCGAATAAGAAAGTCACGGAACACGATTCTGCCATTCCTGCATCTATGGTTGCCTCAAATGACAAGCTTGATGTCGGTTCAGATCGATTAATGACATTTGGTGTCATTCTAGTAAGGATGGTATTTCGACCAAGTTCACCTGAATAACTGGCTCTCCTGGACTACGACTCAAATATCACGTCGATCTTCTAAGATGTGATGAATCAAACGTGATTTAATGACAGTAAAAACAACATTAGCTCATTAAACCTTTAATGAATGTCAAAAAGGAGATTATCTCAAAGTCGAGTTTGACGTATCTTACCACGCCCCACCTAGAACGATGCATACTGATCGTACCTGGCTCGTAAATGATTCCACTCTGCAGATAACATTGCCCAGCGCTAAAAAAAATTGCTCAAGGTCGTGTCGAAAAAGCCTAAAGCTTTCGGTGGTGTCAACTGGATCCGTTAATGCTCTACTGGGTTACAACGTTCAAGAAGCGTACTGAATAAAATAACAAAAAGAATAAGTCAAACAGTCCCATCTTGTCTGAACGTTACAAAGTTAGACGACACAAGGGTCGTCAGTTGAAAATTATGGAGACTGACAAGTCCAAATTCGAAGAGAGAATTGCAGTAGAGTGCTACCAACGTTGTCAAGTGCCAAAATATCCTGCTTGGACTTTAACCAATCAATCGGACTGTACACAGCGATCCTAACAGATAACAGACTTGCCATAATTTTAACAACCTGTTGCTAATAAGCTCGTTTTCAGTGTTTTGTCATGACACAAAATACGCTATATTTGCACCCAAATTTTACAATAGAATCATTGGTGGGGTATACAGAATGGGGGATAGTTAAGAAGATGAGTCAAATCGACAAAGTTGCGATCAATACACTACTTTCGTGACGGATTTTCATAGACTTATCGACTGGGAGATTGGCCAAAGTAATTCCGAGGCCTAGACTGTATTAGGGTCCCTGAATACATAGAAGTGGAATATAGAGGCGAATTCTAACAGCCAAAATCCTGAGACTCATTATCCTCGACTGGGTGACCTTAACTCAGTAAATTGAAGGAAGTGCTTTCGTCACACTGACAGAGTGGTTGGAACTAATCAGGTGAAAGCTGCAACCCTACTGTTGAGCCAGGCCGGGTTATGTTCACGAATGAGTGTTTGGTCGTGCGGCTAACATAACTGGTTCTACGGGAACAAGTGAATAAGTATAGGCTGAAAACGGTTGTAGAAACGGACACTCTCCTTTAGAGGTAAATAGAAAACCAGACTGGAAGTAAAGTGGACACGCAGTTTAGCGGCGCAAAATGTCACATTACGTGCGCCGGAAAATCTACGCATGATGATTTCAGCTAGCGTATCTCCATTGAAGGGTAAATTACTGTGTAGGCCTTCTTTTCTGCAAAATGCGACTGGGCTTTTTCGTTCAGCTGTTGCGTACCTGTCTCTTATACCCCTCTGGGTGGCCACCTTGTATGAACATTGTACGTAAAAGTGTCAATTCATCAACAATGGTATCATCAGTGCTTATTATTACAGCTTTACTCATCAAAGTTGATAAGGCATCTTTTCCGAGTGACAATGGAATGAATATACTGACCGTTCCAAATAGCCTCCCTATGTACCGTTGGCTGAACTGATCCACCACCACGACAGCGTATGTGCACGTCCAAAAGTTCATCTAATTGTTCACTTGAATCTCGGACAGAAATGGTAAGGGACATTCTCCATTGTCCAAATTAGTTGAAATAAATGACGGGGTCTACAGATCTTGTCCAATTCAATGAGTGTGTTAATTAAACCGACTAATGAGTACCGGGCTACAGAAAATTCTTCGGCCTGTTTGGTAAAGTCATCTCGATTGCAAGCAAAACACTAAGATCACCATACAGCTGAATACTAAAGCTATCAAGCCGCGCGACCAACACCATTACTACTCTCAACATTCAGAAACACTGACCAGTGTGCGGTGTCGCAGATGCTCCGTCGTTTGAATATAGACGTAGTTATTTTTAATAGTTGGGTCCACTTCCCCTCCCCTCCTCTGGTTTTCTTCTTTCTTCCTATATGAGTTTCTTTTTT
>LOND01005617.1:5261-25578 GCA_014220965.1 Paragonimus kellicotti
TTAATAAGAAATACTCAAGACCCTGATTGTTTCGCTGAACAAAGTCAGTACGTGACGCTTAAAATGTAAGTGTCCCTGTAGTCACCGAAACTGCCGGCTGAAAAGCTCACCCAAAATAGCTTTAGCTGCAAAATCTGGAGTTTTTGGAAAAGAAAGCGCATAAAACAACTGAGGTCGTTTTCTTCAACTCAGAGCGTCTCTCTAGTTAGAGATCAAACCAGCCGGAAAAGTTAACGGCTAAGGATGTTGTTGGACATGGCACTGCATCGTAATCAGTGTTGCCTACGTGGAGATTTCACCACGACTTTAATACACGAATTTGTCTTTCGTATTCGATGTACGTGCCGCATTAATCCTATACTCGTGTTAGAAAATGTGAAAAATATAAGTGTATATCTTCACATGGTTACTGGCTCACCAATTTAATCTTTTCCCGTTACCTATGAGTAGCCCAAACTTCGTCGAACTGTTAAAATATGATTCGGGTATGCCTAATCTTAAGCCAGCGGCGCAAAGGTCAACTTCACTTCCTCATGAAAACTAGCCAAGAGTCAAATCTTAGATGTGGCAAAGATCTGTATAAACTGATAAATTATACAGATCATAAAAGTGACAAGGTTGTTAATTTCTCATCTATTTCTTATTTCACGCGTATTCAAACCCTAACAAAATTTTCTAGAAAGACGTGAAGTTTTCGTTCTAACGTTACGCTACAAAAGTGAGCTCAACTAGTTTCCTATTAATTTTAAGTGGCTACCTCAAATTCTACAGCGAAAAACGGCAACCATTAACTTCCTCAACAATTCAAACACACTATGAACCGTCGTAGTTTGGCGGGTCATCAATACAAGCTAAGTCGAGTATTCACATTTTGTAAAATGGAGACATCATTGGGAAAATCACCGGCGAAGGCTACTTGTAGAGTTCAAGTGATGAAGAGGGACAAAACTGTATGAAGTCTCTGAACACTGGTATCAACCGCGTGAAATTAAAAGTGTCGAATGCTGCTACTCAGATTAAGGTTTATGGCTGCCGCTGGTCCTGACAATGGTCCAAGAAGTAGCACAGTAACAGACAAGTAAAAGTGTAGAAAAGAAAAACGAAGAGAAAGGAAGAAAACACAACAACGGAACTTCAGGGATGAGAAAAAGAAATTGTGGGTACAGGCATGCCATTGACTGAGACACTGCAATGTCCGACAGTTATTCCAGTCAGAGGTGGGAATAGTCTTGACCTCCCCAACCAGGTGAACAGTACTTACTAACCTTGCTCAGAAAGGCAACCAAGGCTTTCACAACTCGCGAAGACGTCTGGCCGCCGTGCGGTTCAATGCAATCATCTGCAGCCGGACTTAATAATGCTGCAAACGTTCCGTCAGTACACGGAGTAGGTGACTCGACTCGGCCATCGGCCTTAAACTTCTACATTTTCCAAATACGCGCTGACGGTCAGTAGTGCTGTTCACACAATCATCCCCTTTAACACAGGTTAACTGGCGGAAACAATAGCAGTCGAATACGGAGTAGCTAGATGAATCCACCGCGCGAATAAACCAAGTCTATGAATCAAAGGGCAAAACTGAGCGCGCACACCGGTTGCAAACCTTGCCTTCAATCAATGGACGTCATAACGAAACCGCAAGTGACGATGGCTGGTGTATACACAGTTTTCGATCACTCAAATCGCTGGTTAGAAACGCTATCCGAGATGGCAGTGTGCCGTAGTCAATGGCGTACCTGCATCCATACCATTTCTAGTTCTTCCGCTTAGATTCTTTTATTAATTTTCAACCTTCTTAGTAACGTTTTCTTCTAGGATATTCCACGTCACTGTTGAGGTGAGCGGCAGCCCGAGCCACAGTACCTTCTGGCTGTCATGATGATGATGAGATGGTATTCAGCAAGCCATCCTCAGGCCGTTCGCAGATATTTTTGCAGTCCTTGTTGAAAGATTGCTTAACCAATCTCCCGTAGAAACTGGATTGCCAAAGGACTGGAGGGCGACTGTTGTTGCCACTAGCTATAATGGTAGCAAGAAGAGGCAGACTGACATAGACCAGTTAATCTTAAATAAATAATACTGTAAGTGTAAGAGAGACTTAGTAAAGATCGAATTATCAACCATGTTACAGGAGTTCGAACCAGCAAGGTTCAAACTAGTAAAGAACCAGTTGACGAACACATGTTTTTCATAAATTCATTATCAGGTCATTATATTTCTAAAGGTTAAACAATAGACGTCGACCAATGCCTCAGAAAAACGCAGTTACAACTGTACAAGGAAGAAACAACCAAATCAATCCTACCCACTAACAGGGACAGTCTGTCAATTTTAACTCAGAATGAATGGAAGGTGTCCACGGGTAAGCGAATAGTGAGTTTAGGTAGCTCAAGGGCTTGTATGGAACTCCTTGTGACAACATAACACAGGATGACGTAATCGGATGGCGATCGCTTCAGCCGTCGCTATGTTGCGACATTATGTTGGCCTTAGCTGCAGTCTAGGGGCTCTGTGGACGACACAAAAAGACTATGGTTCACGTTTTCCAGATGTTTCACGACGCAGCCAGTTATTCATTTCCTTACTAAGCTTTTAAACCATATTGGGTGATGCTCCTTTATACGCTTCGTTGTGTGTCCAGTACAATCCGCTGCATAGCAACAGAAGAGAAGACAACCATATTTTGGGCGTGCACAGGCATCTTGTCTTTCGCGGTTAGGAGATAGCATGCGAATACTTATGAACCAAGAAGGCAGCGTCTACGCCAGGAAGATTCTCAGTAGTGCGTTATACCGTCTGCGGTTGAGAAAATCTACTGCTAGATTGTCCTTGAATGGCGGGGTGACAAATCTACGTTTCTTACCCACTCGGTCAACCAACGGACGTGTTTTTTCTGTCATGTTTTTAGCAATAAATCTTTCAGGATAGCCATTTTGCTTCAGAGCATTAGAAACAGGAGCGAACTCTTGTTCGACGGTGTCGTCCGAACCAACTGTCTGCTCTAATTGCGAGGTTGTGGATAAGATTCCTCTTTTTCTTCAACGGTACCAAACTGTTTAAATTAGTATATTGTCCTGTCCATGTCGGTTTTCTATAGACAGTTCGCTTCAGCGAGCCGTCTGTTCGTTTCTATTTCTGTCGTGAACTGTATGGAGGTATGAGCTATGTTAAACATACACAGAATATTATCGATTTCGTCCAAGTCACTGAAAGGCTGGACAGAGGTCGAAATATGCAACCTGACTCATCGAAAGGCATTTTGTTCTGTAGCTCAGCCGACTATTATTGAGATTCGAGCCGCCTAACGTGCTACCAAGACTATATTTTTGTACAAGGGGATTTCTTGTTGGAATACCTCTATTCGTGGGGATAGGAGCAACAAGATGAAGATTAAACCAATTTGTTGGATCCTACAGGAAATCGTCTCGGAGCTCGAGTTGTCTCTGGTCTAAGTCAAGGATGTGGCATTACGGTCAAAGCAAATAGGTTACGTTCGTCAATGTAAGGATAACTTAATGTTCGACAAAAGCTTCCTTACATCTGGCCCCGACAGACTTTACGGCTGCTTTTAAACGAGCGTTCTGGAAGATTTCAATGTTGCCGAGAACAACTGTTTGTCGGGATTTGTTAGCAGTAACGGCTTTGATCACAAGTTGTTCAACCCTGCCGTCGATTTCGCACTGACACAGTATGTTGTTGTGGCCGCAAGATGCTGACAGTGCCAGATGGTCTCAGCTGCAGGCGTAATCATTACTCGTCATTACAGCGGTATCACGGACGTGCTGATGCCAGTACAGCTAGAAAGAAGAGATCACGTTACAACTTATTTCTTGCTCAACTTTTCCCTCTTCTTAAAACCGGTATAGTGAACAAGTGGGTATGCACTAGACCATCGTCCACTAACCACATAAAACGCATCTCCTGAAGAGCAATCAAAACTCACTCTAAAAAGACATCGAATTAAAAGAACGCGGTAGGAATTGACAGCAAACCGTATATTTTCAACAATGTTTGGAAATGCGATAATCTGTTAGCCCTAGCCTAGTCTTGAACCAAGTACAGCATCTAAGAGGAAAAGAGCGCGAGATGAGCTACAGCTTACTCGGCGGAGAGTCGGTTATCTTTTACAATATTTCTGAAAATTCAATGAAATGAAAGTTATATCAAGTTTGAGTAAAATGGTACAAATAATCGGGCGTACGGATTACGGTACATGATCGTAAAAATTCCTTAGTGGAAAGCATAGGGCGCTGTGTGTGCCGAAATGGACCATGTAGGCCAATCAGAAGCGCTGAAATCTCCGAAACACACGGGATGACAGAACTCTATAGGAAAACCCGAACGAACGGTGTGACCGACATTGCACAATCTCTGCTCTCAAATGCACCATGTAGACCAATCACGGAAGGAGAAAGTCGAGAGAATCACACACTGACAAAGGTGTGTGTCAACATTGAAGACCACATCAAACGACGGCGAGATAGTTGAAATAGTTTCATACTGCGCAGCAATGACGTCGCAGGGGTGGTTGTGCACCATGAAGAACTTTGTGACGCGAAATCCTCCTCCGTCGATGTTGCGGTTGACGTTGAAGAAGGCTGAGCATCCGGTTTGTCCAGTGGCTCTCTCTCGAATACCGCAGGATGAGCGCAGCACGCTTAGCCTACGGACGCATGCGTACACGCGTCTCCTATGATCACCGAACGCAGGTTCGGTTGATCGGATGCAATATGAAGAGCCGGACTGAACTTCAAAACGTTTCAGCTCAGCTCCAATTGCATTCCAAGTCTGGGAACTGTCGTGGAGACACGACACTACCGAAGTGCTCCTGAAACGAGACAGACAGATCAACAACGTTAACGCTCATGCTTTAGGTTCGAGAGAAGGCATCCTTCCGACGTATACTGCGAGTGCAAACGACTAGCGCATTTTGGACACACATGATTGGTCCACAGGGTGCGTGATGGGGCAGAGAGGAAACCGCGTCATAGGAAGGAGGTATACCTGATAGGGGGACCTAATCATGTAGCTGTAGCCTACGTGAAATAATCGCGCCAAAATATATATAATACACTACACACTTTACTTCATCTTGCGAAATAGTTCGCATTAATCTCAATGACAGGTGTCCAGAATGTACATTCAAGAATGCACAGACGTTTCCGCTCTCCAAGCGAAAAGTGTGTCAAACCTTCGAGTGCGTTAAACAACGCTCGAAAAGGTCCGGGTTAAACGACCTTGAAGAATGGAATAGTAAATGAGTCGTCAGGAAAAGGCAAGCATTCGCTGCGTGCAATTAGTTGCACGACTGAAGAAAGTGGCACTGAGTTCATATCAGGCCTCTATAGCAGTCGTACACAGAATCATGCGTACAGAACAAGCAAGCGGGAAAACGGTTGCAGCCGGGATCCTTAGAGAAGCCACACGATCGCTGGTCACTACACCAGTACATCTGATGCAATCGTCCATAAGAAGATGATAATAGTAGCTTACAGAACGACATGAAACCCATCACTCTTCACAGAGGACGTAGATATGTTGTGGGCAAGTTACGTCGACATCCTCCGGATTCTTACGTTAAGGAACTTCCTTCAAAAACTAGTCGGAAGGAGGGGTTGAAATCCGTAGGTTCCCCCAGGCTCACGGGGTTGCTCCAACTCGAACATTTGACTTGGAAGGCGTATACTCATTGAAATAGGTTTAAAAGCTCTGTGGTGTATAGAACAGTCCGAAATGAAATAAGTGGAATAGCAAGAAATGCTCGTCTGGTGAGTGGTCTAAACCTGACGCTCAACCTCGAGGGCCGTGAGAGGTTCTATGGCTATGATCAGACCAGATCTTCCTTGAGAAAAATAACTGAGACAGCACCTACAACAGAGTGACCATATCGACTCACAACGGCATAGCGGACGCGTTTATAGCACAACTTTACAGTTTTTATCGTTCGAATAATGCAGTACCTGAGCTGGTTGTTAACTCCTTAGCCGCTATTGTGGTGGACGGGGACATGATTTGGGTGGGTGACTACCCTTAAGCAGCACGAAGCCCGCGGGACCGGTTAACACTCACCCAGGCTATCTTTAAACTTTTGGCCAAATCTCTGGTGTCTCGTTTCGACCATGTGTTTAATCCAACGTTGACTACAGGCGTAATCACCTTCAACAATGATAATCTATCGGTTTTCGGAAATTACCGACCATAAAGTCTGACTAGCGTTGTCAGCAAGGCTTTTGAATGCATATCGTGAGAGTGGATCGCACATTCCTCTGTGCGCAAAACATTTCAGAGCTGCTCAGCATTGATTCCAGGGGAGTTGGTCGTGTATCAATCTGCTGAGGTTTTTAGACATTTTACGGAGAAGCCGTATAGATGAGAATCGATCAAGGTGGGCTGTCTAGATTTCCATTTAGCTTCGGATTTCGCAACCAGAAGCTATCGGGTTAGAAGCTATGAGAAGCTCGAATATTTCTTACAATCTTTGAGTGGATCCAGACGTTTCTGGTTTGGAGGTCGTTTAAGGTGTGAGTCTGGGGATTAACGTTGTACGAAGGTGTTCCGTCAATTGACGTACTACAAAGCTGAACCCTTGCTTCTCTGGTTCTTAAGACGGCCCGAGGATTAGGCAAAAGGAACCGATCCCAGGGACGGTTGACGCTTCCTCACACGACAGATTCAAAAGAGTGGACTTTGAGTTGTTGCGTTTCTACTGGCCGACAAGGTGAGTGGACCTTATAGGGTATTGCAGATGATTCCATAATTTGTCTCATTTTCATACACAGTCCACACAGATTGTCTTTGTACGAAAGAAAAACCACTTGTTTGAATTGATTCGACTCAGCAATACACTTTTAATGCGCGGGTCTCGTCCTCTTGAGGCTCGTGTGCCGGCTAGATCGGGATTGCCTATGGTGAGCTATTCTGCGACTGCATTTCGAACCAACCATTCGCGTTCATACCGTTGTAAAGAGGCTTGTCCCTAGAAATTGATGGGCCCGTGTATTGACTTTTATTACACGTATTGCTGAAGTTTTGTTCATTCTACAGTTTATCCACCTATAGTTCTGTCCAAAAATCAATATTTTCACTGTCTCCGTTTAATTTTCTCTCCACTAATTACACTGTTTTCACAGATTTCTTGCGCAGCTGGAAGTATGAAACTTGCGTAATACACACGCCTCGAGATATTCCGGTGGAAGTCAGTAGTACGGAGTCTGTGGTTTCACAACAGGTTCCATCTCGGTTTGGTTTTTCGCCCGTGCACACCGATCACGTGAACTGCTGAAATGTGAGAGTATGTGAGGTGTGTTGAGTGCTGAAGCAGCTAGCAGCAGTCGGGTACCTAGGGAGGTTGCACCGTTTTGTTGTATAACAATGGAAAGGGAAGACTATACGGAGGAGGTAGGGAGAAATGAGAAAAGACGAGAGAGGAAGGAAATGACAACAATGAAGGTACATGGGGCTATACGTGCCCGACTGCCAACGGCCATCTTGCGATAATCCAGTCTTCCAGCTGCTTCTTGACGTTGAGATGACAATCGTCGCCGGAAGTGCGTTCCATGTCGAACAGACTCTAACAGCAAAACTATGCCGTCTGCATAAAAGGCTACTACGTGGTATGGAGACCTTGTACTTATGGCCCCTGAGATTCACTGTATCGGTGAGTGTAAAAAGCTTCTCGTTGGGGTGACTCGGGGAGCATAGGATTTTGTATGTTAATATAAGGTCGCCCCTCAGACGCCTGTAGGCTAGGGGGAATAGTTCCAGCTTCGACAGACGGTCTTCATACGACAAGGAAAATAGACCCTCAACCCTCTTAGTGGCCCGTCTCTGGATAGCCTCTAGAGCAGTGACGTCTTTCTTCCAGTATGGCGCACATGCCTGAATGTTGACTTCCAGCAGTGGCCTTACCAGTACGCTGTTGGTATGTGAGAATCTTTCGACTGGGAGATTGTCGAAGACCGCACTAAGCACAGTTAACTTGCCGATGGTTTACTTTACCAAAGGCATAATGTTAGTACTAGGGGAGAGGTCTGATGTAACATGAGTACCTAAGTCGCACTCCAGGTGGTCATTGGTAGCACCACCGGTATCTTCTGATACTGATCAGGAGACAACTGCCTCAAAGACCATAGTCGTGATTAAACTTACTGTATTAGGCGGTAGAGATTCCAGGCTGTGGTTCACACCGACTTTAGTTATTTCTGACTTCCGGCCAATCCACTCACAGCGCACCATATATAACTACGCCGTCTCAGATTTATTTATTTAATTATTTATTTTATTTTTTTGTTTGTTTGTTTATTTGAGACCCCGGCTGCGGAGATTGCTGACGTAATTTATGATTGTCTAGCTCAGGACACTCACAATGTCATTAAGTTGGCCGGTATTAACAGGTTAAAAGCTTCTGACGGTGGCAACCCCCGCAAGCTCCTTGCTGGCGTCGAAATGGGAGATCGCACTCCTTCACAATTGCTTCGACACATGACCCAGTTGTCGAACAAGCAGACTGTTAACGAACCGGTGTTGCGCGAACTCCGCCACATACTGGCTGTTTTAGCGAAGGACACATCGCTGAATAAACGAACAAAGTTGGTTTGCCAGGCGCATCCCATTTATGCTCCCACGAAAGGTAGTTCAACTGCAAGCGCCTGGTATCCGTGACGTCCTCCAGCGGGACGTCCCAAACTTCAAAGAGTAATTCTCCCAAGCGTCCTTGCAGTTGACCATTTTAACGAAACGGATAGGATATGAATGGTCACCAGCACGCATAAAGTGCCGCTCACATTGGGACCAGCATTGTTGCTTTCCAAATGGTTAAAATCGGACTGTTGAAACTCGAGTCAGCCAGTAATGGCGACGGCTGCCACTGGCTCGTACTTATGTCGCCTGTTTTATGTATTCGACCGCTCAACGTCCCTAATTTCCTCAATTGATACGGGCGCTGAGGTTAGTGTTATTCCACCCACTGGTGACAAGCATAACCTCAAACCAGTGTCGTATACCTTACAAGCCGCCAACCGCACGGCCATACAGACCTATGGGGTGAGGGAACTACTTCCTCTCGACCTTGGTCTTCCGTCGGCAATTCCATTGGACCTTTACCGTTGCAGACGTACAGCACCCAATTATTGGAGTTGACTTTCTTACCTCCTTTGGACTCGTGGTGGATGTAAGGAGTCGGAAACTGTTGGACAGCACAACAACTTTGTGCGTACACGGAAAGGCCACATCGATTAATTCAATGGGATTACGTTCAGCCTTACCAGACAACAGTTTCGCAACTCTGCTTTGACAGTCCCCACGCATTATCGATCCATCAGGCTCACTGCCGCAAGTGAGGCACGACAGTTTCCACCACATCACCGCCAAAGGACCACCCACCGTCGCTCGCTGCCGTCGGTTACCACCAGAGAAACTCAAAATCGCCAAAGCTGAATTCGAGAATCTCCTACAATTCGTTATCATTCGTGCACCCATTAGCCCTTGGGCCTTCACCCTTGTATATGGTACCTAAAACCTCAGGTGGCGACTGGCGTCCGTGTGGTGATTATCGCGCTTTAAACAATGCCACCGTCCCTGACAGGTACCCAATTCCTCACATTCACGATTTTTCCATCGGTCTGCACGGTATGACCATTTTCTCAAAGCTTGATTTGGTTCGGGCATATCACCAGATCCCCGTGGCCCCAAAAGACGTAGCGAAGATGGCAATCACCACCATACTTGGACTGTGCGAATTCGTTCGCATGCCATTTGGGTTGCAAAATGCCACTCAGGCCATTCAAGAGTCCATGAACCGAGTCCTCCGCGTTCTCCACTATGTGTTTGTCTATATCGACGACACTGTGGCTGCGAACAAGACGCATATCAACATGCCACTTCTCCGTGCAGTTGTTGAACGATTTCCTCAGTATGGCACAACCCTAAACTCCGATGAAGTGCGTTCTTGGGGTAGACTCCATAGATTTTTTGGGGCACCGAATCACTCGTGACGGTACTTGAACCTCTACCAGAGAAGATCACGGCTTCAAAGATTATGCACCACCGCAATCCTAGAAAAGCATATCTCGGTTTCTAGGCACTGTAAGTAACTACCGCTGTTTTAACACCGCACTATCCAGAGTTACTGAAACCCCCTACAATCCTGTTAAAGGATAATCCCAAGCATTTTATCTTACCGTCTCCGGCTAAGGCTGCATTTCTCGCAGCCAAAGACGCGTTATCACAAGTGACGACCCTGGCACACATGCGTGTAGACGAAGGTTCGGATCTCATTTTACAGACCGATGCATCCCAGTCAGCTGTCGGCGCTGTTCTGCAGCAGATCGTGAACGGTCAAGTCCAGCCGTTATCATTTTTCTCCCGCAAGCTTCAGCAAGCTCAAACGCGCTATAGTACCTTCGGTCGCGAGTTGCTGGCTATCTTTCTCGCCATTAAACACTTTCGTCACGTGTTGGAAGGCAGGCGTTTTGCTGTCCTAATGGATCACAAACCACTTATTTATGCTGTCAACGCGAACCTGACTTTTGTCTGCCGAGGAAAGTCCGACAGTCGGAATACATCCCCTAGTTCATAAAAGACACGATATATCGCGGGAGATGAAAACACCGTCGCCGACGCCTTGTCCAGAGTTACTTTAAGTGGTTTACACCGAACTGACACTGTTAATTTGAAGGAATTAGCCCGAGCACAAAACAACGACCCGGAATTGCAGCAGTGTCGCACCTCTTCTTCGCTCAAACTTCGGGAGTTGCCTCTTGCCAACTGCGAAGGCACAATCATATGCGATACCACGACAGTCAGCCCTCGCCCATTTGTGCCAGTAAACTTCAGACGTCCTGCTCCAACAGTCTCCACCGCATGTTTGACCCCAGCATTTGTGCTACCGTCAAGCAGATTTCAGACCGACATTGTACAGGCCGAACATGCATACAGACATACGAGAATGAGCAAGAATTGTCTCGATTGTCAGCGCAGTAACGCCCAACGGTATCTTAACGCGGCCTCCAGTAAATTCGCCAAACTCGAAAGACGTTTCAGTCATGTCCATTGTTGGAAATGTTGAAGTTCGTCTGGTACGTTTGTCGTCTTTTGTCTGGTATGATGCGGAACGATGAATCCGTTGAGGTATGTTTGGTTTGTTTGTAGAAAGCCGATCCTTAATTTGCCTTTATTTGTCTTTGCTGTGTGCAGTAAACGATCATGATGAATTTTGTACCATAACTGCACATAAATGTTTACTTCTTCCTTTTTATAACTATCATTGTTTATCTGTTAAAACTTCCTTCTTGGTATTGTTTGACACGTTCTCATCTTCATCTGTACCCGATTGTTTTAATGAGGTCATTTCCCGTTGACTGGTGGCTGTTTGTGGACGCGTGTTTAGTTACCCCATTTTGAACTCCTTTGCTGGATAATTTGTGTACCCGGTTGATTCACATTCAAGGTGAGATAGTATCTTCATTGTAATTTTATTAAACAGTACCGTATAAATTCCAATCTTTCGATCGCCCTTCCTGGCGTTTTATGGACTCGGGGAGTAGTCCTGTTAACCCAAGCGCACGAATAAACGTTACCGAAATGATAAAATACGCGGTACTGAAGGAATAACCATGATTTGCCGGAAGTGATTTAACACCCACGTTGCCGTGTCGGAAAGACCACCGGCATATCTCAAAGTGCATCGAATGTTCCACCAGATGGCCGGTGGATTTGGCCCCCTAACACGGATACCGAAACAGTTGCGCGAGCGTTCATGGACGGATGGATCTCAAACTATGGTGTTCCAACTACTGTAACCACCGATAGAGGCACACAATTCCAATCAACGCTGTTCAGAGACTTCAACCGGTTGCTTGGAGTCGATCACATCAAAACCACTGCATACCATCCGGCAGCAAATGGTCTGGTCGAACGCTTTCATCGTCAGCTGAAGGCCGCTCTGAAAGCCCAACTAGAACTTCTGCGTTGAACCAACTACCTAGTCATTGTAACATTCGTTTGGATTCCCTCTCCACTCACCGCCTGCTGCACCTCCTTGTGTAAAGTATGTTTCATGCATAATTGTGCCCATGTGAAGGTCGCTTTGGCCGCCATCTTGAATTTGGACATTTTCTGCTTATGCTCGACCGCTGACGGTCGAAAACTCTCTCGGGACGTACCATTTCGAACGTATGTGACATTTCATATTGATTCCATATATCTACTCTTATGTATTTGCTGATATCCATGTATTTTCTATTATAGAAACATTACCGAGCTGTTTGCGGTCGTTATCAGTTTGATTTGACCTCGGGGTGTTAAGTTCTAGTGGTACCCAGCTGACCTCTGAAGTGAAACGCAGAGCAGGATTCTACACTCACTGTCATGTCCGGAATTCAACTGACTGTTGAAGAAGACATTGGCTGCACTACCGCAGAATTAGTTTACGGTACGACACTTCGCCTCCCTGGTGAACTGTTTTACAAGTCGAACGCCGGCCAAACTAATTTTGACGCTACCACCTTCGTGCAACAGTTGAAGTTATCCATGTCAAAAATCCGGCCCCAGCCTACCAGGTTAAACATCACACAAGAACAAAAACACTCCAATTTGGACTTTCGTGGGTTTTTTCGTTTGTGTCCACGCCGTTCAGTTCTCCCCTACAAAGAAACCATACTCCGAACCATTCCGTGTGACTTAAACGGTTCCCTAAGTTTTTCGTGATCGATTTCAACGGATTTCACGATACAACGAGCATTGATAGACTTAAAGTCGCTCATGTCGAACCCCATCTAGATTCTCCCACCGCTTCTGATATCAACCATTTTTTTAATGACTCGCAGTTTACTCAGCCCACGCGTAACGAACAAACCGTACCTTCTCAGCCTGACGCAAAAACCCCTATTGATCTTCCATATACGTGCAGACGCTGAACGGCCATATGACAAACAGTTTTCAGAGAGCAATGTGCTCAACACTTTCTCATTTATATAGAGCTTTTCCATCATTCTAACGGTCTAGGAGGAGGGAGTCTCACAGGTTGTTGTACATATTCTTCATATTTTGCTTTATTTTATATATAGTCTACAGCAAATTGTCTTTGTACAAAATGAACACCACTTGTTTGAATTGATTCTACTTAGCAATACACTTTTGGTGCGCGCGTCTCGTCTCCTTGGTGCTCCTGTTCCGCGTAGATCGGGATTGCCTATAGTGAGCTATTCAGCGACTGCATTTTGAACCAACCATTCGCGTTCCTGCCTCCTTATAAGGCTGGACCTCCACAAAACCTGTAAGTTGCTCCCAGTTGGAACAAACCTGAAGTCAAGGTGCAGAATGGAAATTACGCGTCTCAGATACTGCGGTGACATACAGTTGGTGACATTGAGAATATACGTAAGATGGTCAACTCTGTAAAAAGGATGCTATACGAAACGATCAAAACTGAAGTGGCAGAGGTCCGAAGTACCCGGATCCAGTCAGATATTCTTACTCTGCGATAAATGAACGTCTGTTGATCTGGATGACAATATTCGAGAACGGTATGTGACACCGCTCATGTGGATTACAGTAAATACCAATAACAGAGTAGGATTACTCGTATGAAAATGTTTTAAGCTGATGGGAACAAAGCAGTGCTCCGTAACGATCTCCAGAAGCCACCGAACTCATAAGGAAAATGATCTTATAAGAAAAAAATTGCTGCCCACGGAGCGTCCAAAAAAACGCTTGAAAATCCTTCCGTTATGTCCCCGCCGACTGTAATTATTCACTATGGCAGAGTACTGTCCAACGAGACCTAGTTTAAAGAGAAAATGTGTGGTAGGTGAATCACCTCGGAGTCGTCGAAATTCAAGTGGATACAAATCAAGAATTTCAAGTCGAGACTCGTACGCGACATTTCTTGGGCCCGTGACTAGTTTGGTAGCCGCTCGTCAGAAACGCTTAACAGCCAGTATTTATTTCTTCAAACCGGTATAAACGAACTGATTCGCCTGCCCGAGGGACTATCTTATATGAACCGCATGAAACTTTTGCAACGCTCTCTTGTGTATGTGGCGGAAAGTAAGCTTTGTAATAGGAAGAACAGCAGATCCCTGTTCGCCATCATCTCCTGGTGGTACGCGAAGGATAACTTAGATGACAAGATGCCCAGATCTTTTCCTGAATCGATTCCAGTCTTGGCTACCCTGATGGAAGCACTACGACTCACGAAGGCGTGGCTAGAATCTCCACCAAGTGGCGCGCTCACAATTGTTGTCATTTGGTGGGAGGTTCCAATCTTTCGAAAACCTGTTAATCGTGTCAAGGTCAATTTGTAGTGCGCTGTGGTCAGTGGCATTTCAGCGTTTCACATCGTCGACGTATAGAAGAGCGTAGCTGGGAATATCGTCTGAAGGGTCATTAGTGTAAATAAAAAATAACAGACAGCGTAGCACTGACCCTTGAGACACTCCCACGAAAATGATAGAGGGAAGGAAGATTTGACCCGGCTTTCCACTCTAAAAGTTCTATTATCGAGAAAAGAGGCAATCCAGCGAAGAACCTCTCCTTGAATACCATAGGCTTCCAGTTTGTTTCAGAGGGCCGTGTGGGACACAGTCAAAAGCCTTCACTTTACTGATTGAAGAGCTCATAGGCAAAGTGGAGTAGCTTTATGAATCCTTGCTCAACAGTAGAACAATGGGGTGATATTTATCATCTGCACGGTAACGCCCATCTTCAGAGCAGGTGACGGGCATTCCCTGGCTAATTGTCAGCCAATCAGCCGTATTAATATTCCATACAAGACAACAGAACGCTTATTGAAGCGCACCGTCCTAGTGGACTTCTCACCGAACAATCTTATTTCCTTCACCCAGCATGCTTCTTTTCCAGCCGGTCATCTACAACAGATATGTTTATCTTCATGGACAGTCTGACGAGGGCAAAAGATGATAACCTAATCTCAGATGCTCTTTTTCTTTCCGCCCAAGCTCTCGATGGTGTCGTGACTGAACCCTCAGACAAAGCTGGAAACTTATGGTTATCAGGGAAGGGTTACTTACTGGATTGCTTCGTTTCTGGATGACAGAACTGTTAGAGTTGAAGCCGCACCGGACCTTTCGTCTCAACCCCGGACTTCTGCGGGGATTCCTCAATGGTCAGGGCTAGGTCCTCTTCTCTTCATTTACATCAACGACCTTTCAGACACTATCCAGCAGCGGTCTTTTACACAGTGGTGACCTAAAACTCTGGAAAGTAGATGCCCTCGGTATGTTGTAGATTAATCATGGCGCAAACAAGGGTTGATCGTTGACAATAAGTGTGCACACATGTCGCTCGTTGGGAAATCTGACATTGTCATCGTGATTCATAGTGCGTTTCGCGCAGTAGAAATCACCAAACTCGATCTGGAGAAAGACTAAGGCATTTAAACGTCGTATAGATTATCATCATCATCACAAGATGAGGGCAAACAATGACTTTCTACTCGTAGGATGATGAAGCGCACTTTCTGCCACATAGAAAGAAAGTGTTTCGGACATTTTACGGAGCTCATATAGAACCTCAACTCGAGTATGCTAATCAGGTTGTGTTTACCGACCAGATGAAAGCCATTTGTTACTGAGCGTATCCAGCGCGCGGCTATCAACCTGGTCATTGGCCGAAGAAATGTTACTTAAGGGTCGCGAATTGAAATCCTTGATTTCCATCCACCTAAATTTCGACGACTCCCGCAGTGATCTACTAACCACACACTTCCTCCATAATATAGGTCTCGTTGAACCGTTCTCTATTGTAGCAAATGATAACGACCGACGAGGTCATGTTGGGGAGTTTAAAAGTGCACGTCTCCGGAACATTCTTAACAACGGTTCCTTCCTTATCGGGTTGATAACCGGTGGATCAACCCCCACATTTTCCCTCCTCCCGTCGTTGTCCACAAAAAACGCCAAAATTTGATGCCACTTCAGATCTCCCCGAGAATGGTGGCCAGCAATGAAGCTATTCAAACACCTTATTTGCTTGGTCTCAGACCATTATTTCAGGTTTCCTCGCACTTTTGGCGCTGCTCCAAGAATGCTTGTCCTATTATTAGGATTACTATTCATTTCACATCTACTGAGAGAGACTTAGGACAACCGTTTCCATTACTTTTCCTGGCTCACAGGGAACAAAAGCTAATGCAAACAAAATCAGTAGGAATTTGGTGTTGGTCAAGCGGCTGTTTCGTCGGTTGCACCCCACATGCTTTCAGTTTCCCTACAACAGCCTTGCCAGAATTCATCATCAGAATACAGGTGCGATTTGGCCCACCCATTTCGAAAAGCACAAAGTCCCACTTGGAGCTGCCGAACAAAGATTGACATAGACCGTCCTAGAAACATACGTGAAGTCCAATGAGAAAGACGGCAAACGGAGCACTTAATCGTTTGAGTCTGGTAGACTGTGGGGTGATTTGTTACTTAATTTTCTAACATTTAGGACCGCTAACTACCCGTGTAGGTTGTAACCATCACCTCCACGAATATACAAATTCAGTGAAGTCGATAGGAATATCGGCGTATTTTGCTATCTTTGCGCCTGTATACAGTTTGAATATGTCTGCCAGATGGTGTTGTTTATTCTTTTGAAGACCTTATGGGTCAGTTTCTTCGTTCGTGGTTTACTCACGTGATACTTTTTCAAATTCACATTTATGGTCTCTCTCTATGATCAATTGTCCTAAGACACGAAGTACTCAGAAGAACTGCCTTTTACTTTCTCCACCAACCCAGTGAGCCCGGTGACACTAGGTGGTCAGGTGGAATATTCCAAGCCTCGCAAATACGCAGAGATAAAAGTCTATTTGTATTAAATGTTGTTATGTTGTTGACTTTCAGATCAATGGCGCTGTTTCAACTTATCGACTATCGATTGGAGCAGAGGCCTACGAGATTCTATTATCAAGAAGGTTAGCACCAAGCCACCTGCAAGTCAAAGTTACTTTGAAGAGTGCAGCTTCAGAGTTATCACTTTTTCCACATAAGGCTCGGTTTTTAGGTCCCGGATTGCCCTACTTGCGCGACGTTTTGCAGTCTCAGTGAGCAACGTGTCCATTCAGAAGTGATATAACCAAACAACGGCCCCGTTCTCCAGATGCAGTTGAACGAAACTGCCACAAAGAAGCCGAAAATTATAGGGCCGAACAGACCAAAAAGACGTTTGAGTGAATCAGGGTATTCCTAGCGTTTTGTATTCGCTTGAACGTTCGGGCAGCTAGAAAGCTGTTTCTGGCATGACATTGAATTCTTCTGTGAAAATGACCATCACGTGATAATCTGAACTCCGAACGAAGTTTCGACGCAGTTTGCTTTGTCGGATTGATTTTCGAGCTACAATTTATACTTCATAACAGACACAAGGTTGCCAAGCGGTTAAAAGAAAGGTTCGTCGTTTTATTGCGTTTGTTTAAGGTATTCGGTAGAAGTATTTTCTCCACCGTTTTCCGTGAGGAGTGTGTGTATACTAGTCAGTAAACATTTAAAACCGGCTGTCATTGGTTACAACCTGAGGGGTTATCAGGTCGAATAGATTGTTACAAATGCACATATATATCATATGTGAGAAAAATGTATATACGAATCGTAAACCTTTTTTCTTGCTCGTGTTCTGCGTATAACTGCACGTAACATTCTGCTGGATCTACTGATATTTTCCAGTGATCTGGGTGATGCGAGCACAATAAAGCAAACGAATAAAATATCATTGTTTTTCCAACAGTTCCAACGGTTTCGCAAGTATGCAGTGGATCAAATGCTAGATCGGGTGTGAGTAAACGATAAAAAGGAAATAAACTGTTCAAGGCAAGCTGCGTACAATGGCAGTCAGATAGTGATAACAGGTATGCACGTTATATGCAACTGACGGCTGAACGCTTCTCGGGTTACATTCAAAAAGCCATAAGATAATACATGAATCTTGAAGGTACACATTATGTTTGATGATGTAAGAGAGCTGTTCGAGCCCTTTTAAAGACGCTGAACGTTGTTAATAGCTTTGGTTTCATTCGGAAGTTCGTTAAATATTGGAATATTTTTTTAGTTACGAAGTTCGCGCGTATCTTTTCCGAGCTATCAGAGTTTGGAAGGTGGTAATTTTGATTCTCAGACCATGTAGACTGTATACTTTCTCGAAACTATTTGTCTTCGTGCACATAATGCGTTTGTTGCTAGATGCCTTCTGCTTAACGTTTGTGGTTTATCTCGATAACCAATAACATAATGTGTATTTCTCAACGCATCTACAAAGATCACTCTCGAGTTAACGCGGTCATTGCAGGTAGTTACACGTAATACAAGCGGTGACCTTATATTAGCATAGAAGACCCTGTACTCTGCCAACTCATCCCAGCAAAAATCTTTTTTACACTCTCAACTACATTGAGCCTCAGGTTTCATAAGTACATTGTTTCCACACCACGTAATGGCCTCATGTAGACAGCATGACATGGAATTCACTTCCGGTGACGACTTTCCTGACATCGTTTATCGATGCATTCAAGAGGCAGATAGATGACTAAATTATCTCGAAATGGCCATTGGTAGTCTGACACGTATAGCCTCATGCACATTTAGTGTTATCGTTTTTTTCCTCTTTCCAACTCTTCCTTCCAACTTCAATTCTCTCTGCCCTCTCCGTATTTTCTCCTCTTCTGCTATTCCATCGTTATACAACAAAAATGGTGGATCCTCCCCAGGTGTCTGACTATTGCTTGCCTCCCCAACACTCAACACACCTCGCGTGCGTTAACCATGTCGGCAGTTCACCTGATCGCAGCAGACAGACAAAGCCTGGCTGTCAAACGGAAACCGAATCTGTTGCAAAACCACAAAATCCGTGCTACCGACTGCTAATGGAATACCCTGGGGCAGGTATAATACACAAACACTATACTTCCAGCTCCACAGGAAACCAGTGAAACTGGAGATATTATTAATCACATCACAGCACAAATGTGAAAATGCGTCAGCAAAAAAAGTGGGATCCAGCAGGAACCAACGACAGGCCATAAACGCAAGCACTAGGGAGAAAACCGTTCACGTGATCACAGATTTTATCCAAATATGTGACGGTAAATCGGTGAATCTCCAGCGAGGTAATGCAAGAGCTAATATTTCAGATACCTCTAAGTCATGCCAAAATATAAGTTTAGTTGCATCGTCAATACGTCTCGCCATTACACATATATAGATATATATATAGATAGATAGATATAGATATAAAAACAGGATTATAATTCACATATGTATGCCCATTCGTAATAACCTATTCACCCTGATAAACCATCAGGCTATAGTTGTTGGTATCCGATATTGACGGTTTATTTGACTAGCATACAAAAACTCTCCAAAGAAAACTGAAAAAACTGCTCACGTTCACCTCACATAAGTGCATTGAAACCTCAATTCATATCTCGTGCTGTCTTCCCTGCAGCAAACCCTCTCCGTCAACCACTATTAACCGTTTTCGCTATGGAAATATAGATTCTAGCTTGAACATTGACCCTATAAAACAAACTAATGTCGAAACTTCGTACGGAATTCTGATTATCACGTGATAATCATTCTAGAAGTAGCTGCTGGTTACCCAATCATCGTGGAATACTATAACAATTGCCTGCCAATACTACATACTTCATTGAAAGGAAAAGAAAACATCACTATCGCGTGAATATTTTGTCAAGAAAAAATATTACATATACATTATTTGTCATATTACATGTGATCACTCCCCACATCCTTATGCCAATTGGCGTTCTTCAACCATTCATCAGTGTCCGCCGTCGTGGGAAATGCGATAATTATCATGCTCTCAGACAAACAATAGGCGCTTGGTCGTGTGCCTCATAAGCATCTCCCGGATCAAAATGACAGCCATTGACGTACAAAACCCCTTGTATAGCTGGATTTCGTCATATCTTGAAGGCCGAACCCAAACAGTCAAAATAGGAGAGCACTGCTCAACACCAAAACCAGTGACTAGTGGGGTGATTCAAGGGAGTGTTCTGGGACCGTTGCTTTTCCTCATGTATATAAATGATGTATGCGATGTTATTAAACATGGCAAACCCTTCTGTTTGCTGACGATATCAAAATCGTCTACACATTCCGACAGCCTGGCAACCTCGTCTTCTGTCTACAAAATATACGACAGGACCTAGCATCATTGGAGTCGTGGTGCAAAACATGGCTCATGACGTTCTCAGCACAACAAGTCAAACATTATCGCTTATGGTTGTCAAATACGCAATGGGTCTGTCTCACTAGATGGTAATCATATGGACACCTCCACAATCGTTCGAGATCTATGA
>LOND01005618.1:21071-31407 GCA_014220965.1 Paragonimus kellicotti
TTAGGCCTAGAATGTGTTTTTACGTGGGTGTTTTCAACGTTTGTACTTTGAAACAAGTAAGTCAATAGGCCACCCTAGTTCTCACGTTAGACTTATTG
Source organism: Paragonimus kellicotti (assembly GCA_014220965.1). Lineage (NCBI taxonomy): Eukaryota > Metazoa > Platyhelminthes > Trematoda > Plagiorchiida > Troglotrematidae > Paragonimus > Paragonimus kellicotti. Next base: position 21,170 of record LOND01005618.1, read on the forward strand.
ACAATCGACTTCCGCTATTTTTCAGAGACGACTCCAAGATAATAGTCTACATAGGGAACTAATAACACCCGCACTGTTTATTCGATACTGGTTGTACACTTCGCATGACTTCACAACAAGCCGTCCCTGGGCCGGGTAAGATCGGTATAATCCACAGCGGAGCAGCTATAGCCGTTAGCAGTAGACTCCATGCCGACCACTTGACAGGTTCTAGCAAGGTCAGCTGCAGTAGCAATATTCTCGTAAGTCTTTTAATCTCTTCTCATGTTTTGATTGACTGCAGCGACATTGCTATCAAAAACACCTTTTATTGGGACCAGCATTCTCTTTCTAGGTCGACGCTTTGCTCTGATTTAGTCATTTTGGTCGGAAATATCACCTTTCAGGTCGACCATCTTGAGGAGGCTGAGAACCGTTCAACTTTGGTGAAGTGGCCATCCATCACCGTCTTTTCTAAAGATAATTCATGCTCTTCTTCACATACGCGGCTGTTATGTGTACTCTTAGTGAACTTGCCTGCTGCTTGAAGATCACGCCAACGTTTTGCCAGAAAGACGCCAGACATGTGGGTCTACTCTTGTAACTTCTCACTAAACATGCGGCACGCTACTCCGGAGTGAACACTCATGCACACATGCCGGCGCACCATGTTCACGACCGTTTTCAGCTCGTTGATACAACCACCTCAGAAGTACGTAATAATCCTAGTTACAGTGCATCACTTGTCAGTTCCGCACGCACCCTGAGAGTCTTGCTGTTGTACAGCATACATTTATGTGCCAGATCATTTCAAACCATGCGGCAAAGTGGATGAATGAAAATCTCGTGATGCTGCGTCATGTTTGTTAACTCATTCGTATAGGTAGTCCGTTGAATGGAACAACACGTGGGTTGCACTGACGTAACTACCTCCGATTACATAATCGAAGCTTACGCATCACCAGTTTTGGTGGGTAAATCTATGGAATGACTTCTGGTAGTTGAACCTTATAGATTTTTGTTTCGACCGTGTTTTCATCCGGTTCCTACGTGTACTCTTTTTGCACTTGTAAGTGGCGCTACATCCTTCTTTTGTATCATCCATAGCGACAGGAAGTTGCTACTAATAGTATTTATTAGTCGGTTAAATCTTTTCGTCTCTTAACTTCGGCACAGCATTTTTGCACTCTTGATTGATGTTTTTATCGCCACCGAATGTGTTTCGACGAAACTCGCGGTTTCCTTTACTGTTTGTGGCTTTTGCCATTTAGTCCACAATTGGGTAGAATTGAACATTTACTATCGACAAACAGTGTGAGAAACAGTTTAGTAACGCAGTTTATTGCATATCATTGTCGCAACGCAGTTTGTGATTACAGTTACACTGCTGTCCCGGTAAGATGTCTCTGTTTATGAGAGTGGGTGAGAAGTAATTCAAGGGATGAAGTCCACGCAACCAAATTTGATTATTCCTTTGCTTACCAATAAACTTACCAACGAGATACACCGTCTTCCTTGATTCATAGATTGCAGCGGAATGCAGACGAAAAAGATGACCGGTCGAAATCGGATGTTTCGATCTGCAAATTGGCTTTCGTCTAAGTTAACGGAAAACCTGTGGCATAGCATCGTTGCATTTCACATGAATCGTGATGTCGGTGGTATACGGGATATTTTACGTGAAGTGACCAGATCACTGTGGTAGTGAGCACACACGGGTCAATTCAGACTCCATTACTGATCCTAGTGTTCACTAGTTGTCATGTGGGATTGCTAATCTGTTTATGGTAAATGTTTTCGGATGCGTGGCGACAATCGCTCAGTTCTATCGAGCCTTATAGCTGGATCTATGTGGGTCGCGTTACTGATCCATTGACTAGACACGCTGTCATAACGTAGCCACATACCTACAATTCTGATGAAAGAGTTTCGTAGTCACCTTGGATGGCTGAGTGCTCTAACCAATCGTGCCAAGCTAAAAAGGAATCAGTCCTAATGGCTCCCACTGTACAGATCAGGAGTGACAGGATGTACAGTGCCTAGCGAACGAAAGAACGTAGCTAAGAAGGGCTGTTTAGTGTTGAAAATGTGTCACTACATTAGATTTAGTTCAGGCTGTATCTCTAGTGTGCATTTCAAAGCCGCAATCTTTTATAAATTTCAACAGGGTTCCAGAACATCTACAGAGAACTTTTATCAATCCAATAACAAGTGCTGAAAGTAAGTATGATGAATAGCTGGAAAGCTTTTTTGTTGAAATTGGCAAAAGTAACAAATGATTTTGTGGAGATATTCCGTAAACTTACGGGGTTCTTCGATCCACGAGAGGTCGAACGTCTAGCCAGGAGTGACTGCACGAGAGTTAGCGGAGGCTGTGTGCTGGGATCACGTTGGGCTCGACAACGAATGCACAACATACTAAGCCAGTTTTCACAGATATGACTTAACCAAACGTCACTGACACGGAGTAGTGGCCAGAGCGACCATTGACGGGCGATTAAACCAGACATGTTCGGTTTGCGCCACATAGTCACGTGACGCAAACCAACAATCGGGAGGTACACATCATGCGAATGTTATCAATAACTTATGTGCAATATTTCACCGGAAGTTTTTGAGCTGTTTTACACATCGTACCACAGGAAGGTCGCCAAAATCTCCAGGTCGTTACAGTCTCAAGCTTAGGCGAAACAATCTCCAAGCTTGGACTTTATTGAAACATTTGTTTACTGATAGGGCTGCCAATGACTAGACTGGATTTTTGCTAGAGGTGATACTGGTAATCACGGTCAAAGCCAAAACTGCTCTACTATTGGTGAAAAATGTTATTTGATTGAATATAAGGACCAGTATTTATAGCACACAACAGCCGAATTGATCCCCTGTGGCATTACTGCAAGTATTACTGTTGGAATGTCATTTACTAATCGACTTAGAGAGTACTCCCTTTTCCCCTTTGGCACAGCCTTTCATTTCTTCATTAATTTCATTTTTCTTGCATGTGCATTTTTTATTCTGCCTTGAAAATATTGTTGGCTCCTTATGAATCTTCATTGGCCTACTTGCCGGACTGTATATATGCTTATGCCTTTGCTTTTAATTCTTACTGTTATTATGATGATCGCCAGCAGCATCAGTGACACTTCAAGCAGTGGCTGTATTACGTGGACACAGTGGATAACACAAGACGCATAAGGTCATTTATAAGTCTGTGGACTTGTAATGAGCGTGCGCCGATTACAATAGTGCGATTCGTCACTTACTTCGTTCTCGTTACACAGTCTGTTTCATTACTTAAAGCTACAAATCAATGCGGTGATTATTTAGCTTTCTCGCCTATGTAAAGTAGTCTTTTTGTTGTCGTACTTACCTTATGTGATAGTAAGAATGTACTATGCTTTGCTATCGACGGGGCAACGCGCAAAATAGTGGTTCAGTTCCAACCGACCTGAACGATCCACATGGTTCCTTAGTTAACTGACTGAATGCCTAATGAACCCTGCTGTGGTGCAGGTGATTTAAAACTAAGCTCTGCGAGTCACCTCAGTTCGGTTCAGAGGACTTGCCGTTTGCCATAGGCGTCTAATTTCTTGAACTCCCGAGCTATAAAATTTCCCCGCGCTAGAAGCGGAAAAAAAACTGGGTATCACTTCAATTGTGTAACAAGTCAGGCAGTTGACGTGGGATTCGAAATCGGAGGATTTAACTAGTGCAGCAGTCTCAGTTAGTACGTAAGACCACTGGCAATGCTGATTTATCGGCAGCCCCGCTCAGACACTAGATTATTGGGGTTTGTAAGACGAAGATAATTACATAGGAATAGTATGTAAGGTAGAAAAACAAGGGGAAAGTGGTGGGTTTATGAGGCGAAAAGGTCATACTACTGAGCACTGCTCGTTTGATACATTTAAAAATCTTCTGAGAACACCATAGACCAGCAGTTGTCAAGCTTCTGTTTGTATTCATTGGCTGTAGTGACTACAACTAAAGCAAGATATTCCAGACATTCACCACTCTGTTGGAAAAGAACCGAACCCTGAGTTTGCATGTGCTCTGCATTTTTAATCTTCACACTGCATTACGGTGCGCGGAATTTTCGCTAAGGGTAAAGTATTATCTGTCCGCATTTGATCTTTTAAAACCCTAAATATCACAAAAAGGTCGCTATCCAGTCTCCTTCAAACTCGAAAAAGAAGTGTAATATTCAGCCTGTTTTTATGCCTGGCGTTTTGTGTACTGGGAGAATTCTGTTAAAAGAAAAAAAAAAGCGGCGTTGTACCTTTTGGTTCTTTTGAACATTCCTTGTGAGAAACAGGGATTACGGTTGAGCACAACATTTCGAAGGTAGATTGGCTTATGGACTTCTAGATCCTTCAACGTTAACGTTCTATTCAGCTGATACACTGCCCTGTCTATCTAGCATACTGTCACTGAGCAACGAATGACAACTAAACTATTCAGTTATTTAGACTCCCCACTTCTGATTCTTTTGTTTCCTTCCTGGCTTCATCGCCGTCTATCTGTCTTGGCGGTACAGAGATGTTGACCAAAACCAAATGCTTAGATCTGTCTGTGTTGAGAGAGAATTCTAACTTGCTTGTCAGCTTGTAATATTACTGACGGAGTGGACCTGAGGATGGCAAAATCATGTTTATTGGAGCCTCCGTCACATGTGATATCGTGAAATCGTCCGTTTGTCGTGTAATGTTAGGGCTTGCAATGTGTTTGCTGCTCGGTTGTTCTCCATGGATTAGAAGATATGGCTCACTCGTACGGAAGATTACGGTACACTCATGATGTTCGATCAAACGTTTTCTGCGCAAATTAGTTTGTGTCAAATAGGCTGACTTTGTGAGCATCACGGCAATCCGTCGGCGCGCATTCCGGGAGTGTGAGACCTCTCGTCCGATCGGACTTCAAGGCGCTCAACCTATAGGGTTGTCACAGATTATGGAAACCCTGACGATTCAGGTGCGCGAGACTGGTAGGTGTTGTTTACTTATCGCAATGTTCACACTTATCCACGTCGCCAGTTGGAAATACTGTGACATGGCAGTGTGTCACGGTCAACGGAGTGTCTGTATCCGGAATGTTTTTGGTTTCTCTTTTCTATGGTATTACATCATTTCCTCCTCATTTCTCCGCCTCTTTGTTCTCACATTTATGCTTACTTATTAATCTGCTACCTCGTGGACCATTGTTGTGGTGAACGGCAGCCCGATCCGTGTAGGCGGCTGAATGCCGAAAATGGTGGTGCATTTTTTTCAATGTCGTCCTTGTATGGTGTTCAGCAGTGGATATCCCCACTGATTTCACATCATCAGCAAACATATATCTAGGACGGTTCGGCTCTTAAGCCAGGTATTTGCTGCATATATGAGGAATAAGAACGACCTCAGAACCAGTGCACTGAGAACCCTGTCGGCAGCAAAACTAGAGTCCTTACAGGGTATGTAGCGCCTGAAGATAAAACCTCCTGTTTCGCAAAAAAATCAAGATTTACGTAAGAAAATTCTGAGAAAATCCTATTGCCACAAGATTCATTTTCATTTTCTCGTCTGCAGCGGATGGAACACTACCTCGACTCTGATCAATTTTTATCTAAATATTCTTTGCGATCTCGACAGCCACGAAGATGGAAATACTTTTTTGCACATAACTACTTGGATCTGTTGAAGTTCGTCTGGTACGTTTGTCGTCTTTTGTCTGGTATGATGCGGAACGATGAATCCGTTGAGGTATGTTTGGTTTGTTTGTAGGAAAGCCGATCCTTAATTTGCCTTTACTGTATGCAGTAAACGAACATGACATATTTTGTACCGTAACTGCACATGAAATGTTTACTTTCTTCTTTTTTATAACTATCATTGTTCATCCGTTAAAGCTTTCTTCTTGGTATTGTTTGACACGTTCTCATCTTCATCTGTACTTGATTGTTTTAGTGAGGTCACTTCCCGTTGACTGGTGGCTGTTTGTGAACACGTGCTTAGTTGCTCCATTTTGTACTCCTTTGCTGGATAATTTGTGTACCCGGTTGATTCACATTCAAGGTGAGATAGTACCTTTGTTGTAATTTTATTAAACAGTACCGTATAAATTCCAATCCTTTCGATCGTCTTTTCTGTCGTTTTTTGGATTTGGAAGATAGTCCCGTTTACTCCGACCGTCTGAATAAGCGTTATTGGAATTGTCGAATACGCGTTAGTGAGTGAATTACCCTAAATCGCCAGGAGCGATTGAACCATCACTATACGCCTTGGGTTTCTGTTGGCTTTTCGGGCCACTCTGATTGCGTAAGCCTTCTGATATCCCCTTTCCAAACTCATGACTCTTAGTTGTGCGCCTTTCCATCGCATGTACCTACGAAGGCTGTCCGTGGATTTAAGCCTCATCCAGCCATTTCCTTCAGTAGGGTATAAACTTAAATCACGTGTTCTGTGGGCATGGCGTTTGTGATGTTTTACCTGTTCAGAACTTCATTTTGCCAGTCGTACGTAATTAGTACATCAGATCACACTATTTAAAAAGATTACAAAATAGGTGCGACACACTTTTGTATTAATCCTACTACGCTGATTAGCTCTTTCTACAACTGCGGTGATTTGTCATCTGCTAAAACATTCACTTTCGGATTGTACTTTAACTTCACTGCTTTGTAACAACAACTACGTCTGGAACGCTTCGATCCTTCCACAATGACACTGGACGTTTCATAATCGATGTTGATCTCGGTGAGTCCAGTCCTTGATTTAGTTCGTTGTTTGGTATTGAAATTTATCGCGGTTATTCTTTCTACTACACGTTCAGCACGCCCAATCAGGGACTGTGTACGCTTTCAAGGACGGTTAAAATTAATCGCTACTACATCTGTTGATCTGTCTGTAACAAAGCCTATAAAACATCTTACTGATGAGAAATGTATCCACGCTTACTAAAAACGCGTTCCGCATTTTCAGGACAAATGATGTGAGCAGCAGCCCGAGCCACATTACCTTTGGGTAAGGCTCATGGCTATCATAATGATGATAACACAACCGTGTATTAATGCACATTACTGCACTGCATATTTTTCAAGTCTATTCCGAAGTTAAGAAGGGTAACTCTGTTGTTTGCGTTACCTCCCCTTAGGAGAAAATCGGTGGGTAGTTTCTGCTTCCGTCAAAAATGGCGGCTTCCTTGCAATGGTCAGAAACGTTTCATAGTAAGTTTGCAACTAAGCACATCCTCACGATCCAAACACCTTGTGCAACGTGCATGCCCACTTCCGGGCCCTTGTGACTTAGTAACAACAGCCATTCATGTTGGCAAAAACCACACCCATGCTATTTTGTCGCACGTATACATAATCTTTTAATCAGCGGGCATATCAGCGTAGCCTGATTTCAACCGTCTCCAGTTGGAGGTACCAGTAGAAATCGCTTGACAAGACAGGTCTACTGTAAGAACAATGGTATAAGTCAGTGGACTACTAACAAGAATATTAATAGTAATAATAAGTGTGATAAATATGGCTATTAAAACAGTGATCACTTTAATATATACAGAGAAACCAGGTGTTAGAATATGATCTATAGATGACTTGAAAAAAATAATTTACATATCCTTCCCTCAAAGGTCACCCCACTCTACTGCATCTACTGGAACGGGTTTTCCCAACAACTATCCAGTTTTTCCCAGTTCCATTCACCGGTGACGCTTTTACAATCTTGTCCGGCAACGCATTTCACATGCTCATAATACGAAATGAAAAGGAACTTTTCCTAAGCTCCGTTCCAAATCCCGCTTCCCTTAAAAACATGCATTTTCTGCTCACTTGCCGTCCCTTGCTCAGCACTATAACCTGACACATGGGGACATCTGTCAGTCTCTTTAAAACTTATGAAAACCCTGAAGATTCAGGTGCGCGAGACTGGTAGTGTGTTGTTTACTTATCGCAATGTTCACACTTATCCACGTCGCCAGTTGGAAATACTGTGACATGGCAGTGTGTCACGGTCAACGGAGTGTCTGTATCCGGAATGTTTTTGGTTTCTCTTTTCTATGGTATTACATCATTTCCTCCTCATTTCTCCGCCTCTTTGTTCTCACATTTATGCTTACTTATTAATCTGCTACCTCGTGGACCATTGTTGTGGTGAACGGCAGCCCGATCCGTGTAGGCGGCTGAATGCCGAAAATGGTGGTGCATTTTTTTCAATGTCGTCCTTGTATGGTGTTCAGCAGTGGATATCCCCACTGATTTCACATCATCAGCAAACATATATCTAGGACGGTTCGGCTCTTAAGCCAGGTCTATTTGCTGCATATATGAGGAATAAGAACGACCTCAGAACCAGTGCACTGAGAACCCTGTCGGCAGCAAAACTAGAGTCCTTACAGGGTATGTAGCGCCTGAAGATAAAACCTCCTGTTTCGCAAAAAAATCAAGATTTACGTAAGAAAATTCTGAGAAAATCCTATTGCCACAAGATTCATTTTCATTTTCTCGTCTGCAGCGGATGGAACACTACCTCGACTCTGATCAATTTTTATCTAAATATTCTTTGCGATCTCGACAGCCACGAAGATGGAAATACTTTTTTGCACATAACTACTTGGATCTGTTGAAGTTCGTCTGGTACGTTTGTCGTCTTTTGTCTGGTATGATGCGGAACGATGAATCCGTTGAGGTATGTTTGGTTTGTTTGTAGGAAAGCCGATCCTTAATTTGCCTTTACTGTATGCAGTAAACGAACATGACATATTTTGTACCGTAACTGCACATGAAATGTTTACTTTCTTCTTTTTTATAACTATCATTGTTCATCCGTTAAAGCTTTCTTCTTGGTATTGTTTGACACGTTCTCATCTTCATCTGTACTTGATTGTTTTAGTGAGGTCACTTCCCGTTGACTGGTGGCTGTTTGTGAACACGTGCTTAGTTGCTCCATTTTGTACTCCTTTGCTGGATAATTTGTGTACCCGGTTGATTCACATTCAAGGTGAGATAGTACCTTTGTTGTAATTTTATTAAACAGTACCGTATAAATTCCAATCCTTTCGATCGTCTTTTCTGTCGTTTTTTGGATTTGGAAGATAGTCCCGTTTACTCCGACCGTCTGAATAAGCGTTATTGGAATTGTCGAATACGCGTTAGTGAGTGAATTACCCTAAATCGCCAGGAGCGATTGAACCATCACTATACGCCTTGGGTTTCTGTTGGCTTTTCGGGCCACTCTGATTGCGTAAGCCTTCTGATATCCCCTTTCCAAACTCATGACTCTTAGTTGTGCGCCTTTCCATCGCATGTACCTACGAAGGCTGTCCGTGGATTTAAAGCCTCATCCAGCCATTTCCTTCAGTAGGGTATAAACTTAAATCACGTGTTCTGTGGATGTCGCGATTCTGTGTGATTTTACGTGTTACGGTGCGCGGAATTTTCGCTAAGGGTAAAGTATTATCTGTCCGCATTTGATCTTTTAAAACCCTAAATATCACAAAAAGGTCGCTATCCAGTCTCCTTCAAACCGAAAAGAAGTGTAGATATTTCAGCCTGTTTTTATAGCCTAGGTCTTTGGTACTGGGAAGAATTCTGTTAGAGCGGCGTTGTACCTTTTGGTTCTTTTGAACATTCCTTGTGAGAAACAGGGATTACGGTTGAGCACAACATTTCGAAGGTAGATTGGCTTATGGACTTCTAGATCCTTCAACGTTAACGTTCTATTCAGCTGATACACTGCCCTGTCTATCTAGCATACTGTCACTGAGCAACGAATGACAACTAAACTATTCAGTTATTTAGACTCCCCACTTCTGGCATTCTTTTTGTTTCCTTCCTGGCTTCATCTCCGTCTATCTGTCTTGGCGGTACAGAGATGTTGACCAAAACCAAATGCTTAGATCTGTCTGTGTTGAGAGAGAATTCTAACTTGCTTGTCAGCTTGTAATATTACTGACGGAGTGGACCTGAGGATGGCAAAATCATGTTTATTGGAGCCTCCGTCACATGTGATATCGTGAAATCGTCCGTTTGTCGTGTAATGTTAGGGCTCGCAATGTGTTTGTGCTCGGTTTTCCCCCATGGATTAGAGATATGGCTCACTCGTACGGAAGATACGGTACACTCATGGTGTTCGATCAACGTTTTCTGCGCAAATTAGTTTGTGTCAAATAGGCTGACTTTGTGAGCATCACGGCAATCCGTCGGCGCGCATTCCGGGAGTGTGAGACCTCTCGTCCGATCGGACTTCAAGGCGCTCAACCTATAGGGTTGTCACAGA
>LOND01005623.1:0-12802 GCA_014220965.1 Paragonimus kellicotti
ACGCTTCATTGCCTGTTTCTAGCCAGTAAACTTGATAATTCCTCCTCAGTACGCCGTATAATGGGATTGTGATGTCATTGAGGCTTTCAATAAAATAGCTGTAGAAACGGACGGAACTAATAAACTGTTACAGCGTCCAGTTTGACTAAATATGTGAACATACTGTCAGTGCTTTATTCCCATAATTCATCTCAGGTTAGGGTTCACGGCGAAGTATCTGACGGTTTCAGTACCAGGAACGGCGTACATCAAGGTTGTCCCCTTTCACCATTTTTATTCATTTTCGTCATAGACGAAATAATGGAGGACTGTCTGCGGCACTCAAATGATGCCGGCGTGGACCTCCTACCTGGTGAAAGACTGACTGATCTTGATTATGCTGACGATAAGGTGTTGCTGTTTGACAACTTTCAAGCGGCACAAACAACGCTAAACGCTATTTCGCGTTCTGCTAAGTACTTCGGAATGCGCTTTGCAGCCTCAAAATGCAAAGTGCTTCTGCAAGATTGTTGTGATCACGTAGATTTAATGTTAGATAATGAAGTCATGGAGATTGTTGACCGGTTTGTATACCTGGGAAGCTGCATCAGCGGTGGCGGCGGAGGTGTAGGGAATGAAATAGAAGCGCGTATTTCCAAGGCTAGGGCGGTGTTCGCTAATCTGAGACACCTATGGCGACAGAGAGGTATTTCTCTGAAGCTTAAGGGTCGCGTATATCAAACAACAGTGAGGGCTGTATTACTTTACGGCAGCGAAACCTGGCCGCTCAGGGTAGAGGACGTGAACCGTCTTCAGGTATTTGACCACCGATGTCTGCGTTCGATCGCTCGTATCGGGTGGCACCAGCGAGTGAGCAACGAGGAGGTTAGGAAGCGGGTGTTTGGCACTGATTGTCAAACGAGTTCTTTTGTTCAGTCGCTACATTTGCACAGACTTAGATGGTTAGGTCATGTACTAAGGATGCCAGCTAGTCGTTTGCCACACCGAGCACTGTTTGCCGACGCTGCGGCCGACTGGCGCAAGGTGCGAGGTGGACAGATGATGACCTGGCGTAGACAAATGAAATCGTTCACGAAGGGGTTGGTCACTGTAGATCGGGTTCGTCTCCCGGGCTGGGGCCCTCGCGACTCACAGAGTCGGTGGCTTGAGACGTTAGGTGAGATGGCGGCTAATCGAGCTCAGTGGCGTGAATGTTGTCGTTGTTTGGCCGAGTTGTCTGTGAAGTGAGTGCACTTAATGATGCGGGGCAGTGAAAGCCGTAAGGAAGCTGTCTTGCTGATGACGCCTTACTTTCACTTACAGCTCGGTTGTTTGTTTGCAAGGTGTAGGCGCCTTGATGTTGTATGTTTGAATATAGACGTAGCTATTTTTAGTAGTTAGGTCCACTTCCCCTCCCCCCTCTGTTTTCTTCTTTCTTCCTATATAAGTTTTTTCTTTTTCTTCTTCGTGGTTGTGTGGCAGTTAAGCATCAGTGTGAACCACTGATGTATTGCTGTCTATGATGATGATGATGATGATGCAGTTAAGCATCAGTGAGAACCACTGATGTATAGCTATCTATGGACGAGGATGATTATGTTCCGAGTACAGGTATAGTTAAAACACAAAGATAATTGTTGGGTTACACTGCAACATACTCGATTGCATCAGTTGTTGGCAATCTCAGCACTGAACAAACTGACGCAACTACCCTTACGTCTCGGTTATTTCTACTTTCTCATGTGTATGAAGAAGGTTACTAATGGTATGACGCATACACACAATTTCAAGAAAATTACAAAACATAGTCTTGCTCTGCAGAAAACCATTAATCATGTGATTACCTAAAAACAGCCTTGCCTTTTCACCAGTACAAGTCAGGTCGATAGTACGAAACGATCAGACCTTCGGAGGGATGTGTCAAAACTTTTCAGAAACTTTCAGTTTGTGAGGAACATGAAGAAAAATGATTTCCAAAATTGTCAAATTTTTGTTTTACGACTGATGAAATACTCTCTGTTTTACATATTTACAGGGAGGAAGCATTGGTTTAGCAGTATTATCGGACAGTGTGGTCGATCTTTCCGAAGTATGGCGTTATAAGCAAAATGGCCTTGTGTATTGCTTACGGGAGAAGAGTGAAGGAAGCAAATTAGCGTTAGAGAACTAAGTGAACGGGAAGTTTATTCGCGTGTGTAGGAACCTATCGAAATAAACGCATACAGCTAGCCAATCATTTCCGATCTCGGTGAAACCTACCGCAATTCACAATACCACTAGTTAACAAAATGTGATAAAGTATAAACAAGTAGATGACGCTTGGACTTATTGGTATTCTATGTACCAATAACCGCAGATCCTTCTGTTTGCTTTGCGTAGTTTGCAGAGAAAAGATGTATTCCGAACTGACTTGTCTATCTTTGTGATAAACGTCTAACCGTGAACGCGGACAACGAGAAGCTGGTTTCGTGTGTCCCACCTAGGACTGACTGATCGCCTCCTCTTTGAATATTTATCGATGACAATGTGCCAAAGGAAATCATCAGGAATACACGGCTGTCTGAAAAAAAAATGAGTACGGATGGTTGAAATGAACAAGCCAGCTCGGACCGAGCATAAATCACCGCAATTTAAATGTGAGTTGGCCGAATATCCACCCAACCAGAATGAGTGAATAAACTTGTTGCTCATGGAGTTGATTACCTCACAACATCAAACGATCACGTGATCTTCCTGGATATCGCCCATTCATGCAGTCACCATTTTACTCAACGTAGCATGATTCCATCGAATCGAGCGTGCTGACCGTTACAGAACAAAATCTGGTGATTAACTGGAATGCGGATTAATGGGGCAGACTTTGCCACAGATGCTGGACAGAAGACTACACATGAAGATTCTAGGGTGCTCGATTTGACCACAACATACATACATTCACACGATGGAAAACGGTGAAGTGTAAATCCATGTGTAATCTGGTCAACTGAAAACGGGATGACTTTCCGGTCACACCGTCGATTGTTCGGGCTACGATTAATTACCAGAGAATGATCGGGTATTTCAGGACAGCGATCTTATGACCGGCAGAAAGAGTTTTTCACTAAAACTTCTCTTTTCAGGACAAATTCAAGTTGATTGCGTTGCTCCTTTTTTGTCCAGCCAAGCACGATGCTCGTGATATGGTGCCCAGTCAGACATGGCAGACCCGTGTGGAAAGTAGTGAATCAAACGACGAATTCTATTCAACGAAGATCACCCAAGTGAGCGATGTTGAGAGGCCAGCGCGCGCAGGCACAACAGCTCAGCGACTCGAGAGCGAGTCGTGCTCTTTTCCCGCGGAGCCCGGGTTCGTTAGGCGTTGATAACTGATCCCGACCATCTGTCTAATCTACGAATGTGCAAATCTGGCCCAGGCAGGCTAAGCTATAAAAACTACTTCAATCATTTCTGCACAAGTCTATTCTGCAGCAAATATGAGACCGATGGGAGCGCAAAATTCACGCACATTCTACTAATCACAAGCGGAGGATATTTTTAAGCATGGGTTTAATATCATAAACTACGTAAGGTGAACGTATAAGAGTCGTCAACATAAGTCGAAACGACGCGTCACGATCGGCTGAGGTGCAATTGTCAACAGTGAAAAACATATTTACATACCAAGAAGTGATCACCTTAATTTCACGGCAGTAAAAGACAGGACGATAAATTCATAAAATAAATAGACTGAATACCAAGGCACACTATACCTTTTCCAGTTTTAAATGTCTCGATATCACTTTCACGTGTCTCGACGTTAATTCCAGATGTCCCAGGTAACGAGGTCTAGGAGAGCTAACTTTGTTTCGACTCTGCACCTGATGGAGTCAGGTCCCCTTGCTCTACAAGAACCAACCAACTCCTGTGTTCCTAAGTCGTGCGATCCGCTTCGCTGTTGGAAGCCAACTAATCCCCCTGGAACATCTTAAATTGGCATCAAGACACACGAAAAGGATATCGAAAAATCTTAGACTGTAAAAGGTACAGCTCTGATCAACTGCGTGAGTAACCGCTGGCCATCACGGTCTAAAAGCCGTAAGTTAGTCATAATCCGAATCGAATACAAGAATGTCAAGTGTCCAGCTTAGATCCCACAAGGTATTCCAATTCAAAAATTCTACGAGTCATTTGCTTCGATTACAATAGTCCAAAAGAAATACAAGGCAATAAATATTAATTTCAAGTTGAACATCACCACAATTGATCGCAGCTGTCGCATTCCCATAGACTTTCCAGTCGGCCCCTTTCGAAAAGAAGCACTAGACTCGAGTTTCGCTCTCATTAGAGCTCGTCAGTAGTGCATATCCTTGCCACTGCCGGGACTAGAACTCCGGCCACGCTTTCATGAGGCAACCGTGTTGACCACTGCGCCACTGATTTCGCATCAGGCAGTAAATATAAATTTCATAAACCGATTTTGGCAGGTCACTTCGACAACTTCTTTTTTATGCAAGCAAAACAGAAAATGGAAAACAAACTTGCACACCACGAGAAAAATGTATTTTCGTGCAGTAAAAAGAAGGTATGTCTCATGCATGAGCTCCAAAAAGTTTTATGATAAGGGCGCCTCATTACCAATCGTATGGTAGTGGGTTTGGGTTTCTATCAGCCTTATTGTATCATTCACCTATGGACAACCTGGCAATATCCAGTCCCACAAACGACTCAGTATGGTGCACGTCAACAAACGCCTAATGATACACAAGCTGGGAGGTTGAATTTATATAGGCATTCCGATTATTCTAAAACCACCGCGTCGGTCGCCCATTGTGGAAACACGCAGACACGTTATTTAATGTGATGAGCAGGGTTAGCGCACGTATGCGAACATCGTTTGGTGAGTCTGCTTCTTCGCGCGCAAAACAACTGCCGACTAATTAACACTCTAGCCCTGGTTCCCTTAAGTGACCGGTCTAACTGGTTAATTGTCCAGCATGGACAGTTAGGAGCTAAGATAAATGTGTTGGAACCGATCGATCAGGCGCGTTTCAACCTAGTGACCTGTTACCTAGTCATACTCGTAGCGTTGTTCCAAAACGAACGAGGCGATCATTTTACAATGAACGTTTCGGTCTTCCAGGTTGAAAATATAGGATGCAAAGACATGCACACACATACAGTATGAACATGAGTACAATTGTATCGAGCACTGAGCAGGTTATACGGCAACGACAATTAGGCTGGCCCGATTGAGGTTTGGTTACCTCTGACCCGTTTGTAATTGTAAAAGAATCGGATTACCTCATGTGCAATGCTACAAAAACGCCGGTGACCGAGAACAGATAAAGTTAGCACACTATCTGAGCAAACAGGTAACAAGTACACACGAAGCTCAAACAAGTTAACGGTACCACTCGTAACCACAGATTACGAGTCCTGTTTTCAGTGTGCTCGAAAGCTCGTGTGTAAAGAAAAGAATCTATAGGCAACTCAGTGCTTTCTATTATAAAAATTGACACAAAAACAACCGTTTTGGGCTATGCAGGCAAAACTGCAATATTATCTATCGCTACTCAGCGTCGAACAAACTCCCGAGTCTCATTCGTTCGGCAGCGTGCCCAAATTGATCAAAGGTCAACTTCAATCCTGTTCGATGCCCTCCACATGTAAAGTGTCTTATTTATGGTCAACGCCTCTATAACAAGAATGTTCGAGGACAGGTATTCGGAAATTATTAGTATTACCGAGCCAAAAGCGATCGCCTACCATCAATCGCATTGACTAAGATGGATTCATTTCATACGGCTCTATCGTTCGGTACCAATTATGCTATTAGTGCGGAACTTGATGTTGGATGCAAAAAGCAATGTATTGATAAGACAATAATCTGGACCTAAAGTTCAAGCCAGATGATACCAAGGATTGCTACCAATAGTTCATCTGTCTTACCCGTTTGGACACTCGATAACTAACAATGTATCTGGCCTTGCCATAAAATAAATGAAAGTGTAACCATGAATAACAACTTGAGAGCTATCGGTTCGACTGGTGTATGGCACCGATCGTGTAGCCAAATGTTCGGGTTTTGTACCAAAATCTGTATTGCTGTTATTTGACCTACTAGGGCCGTAGGTAGACTCAGTACTCTCACGGTGTCTCAAATCGAGCAACTGTACGACAAGCAGCTAGGTCTCGAATTGCTTGGCAACAGAGGTTAGTATCATTAAGGAAGGCGTATAGGTATGCGCGCACTCACCTGGATCAGTACTGGTGAAGACAGAAGCATATCGTAGAGAGAAGTGAGTAGATGATTGGAATGCATAATCAATGGATCATGTCCCCAAGACGTGACCAAGAAACGGCAACAGTCTGCGAAACACGTGGGTAAATGAGTCAGTTGAGCACCACGAACTAGAAGCAATGCAGGCAATGCGTTGGCATCTGTTGTGGTATCTCCTGAGGTCAGTAATTCTTCACCCGCTAAATAGGTGACAAAAAGTCGAAACCAGGGTGAGTTTGCTTCAGGCACTGATGGCCCTAGATGTGCTGGCCAACGGGCATTACAGGCTTGTTTATCCTCATACGTAAGCGGCGTAAGACTAACAACTAGATTGTAGTTTTTCTGCATAATACGCGTTCTTGTATTTGGATCCAGTGTCAATAGAGAACCACCACGAATGAGATCGACACCATGAAAATCTGTTGTGGTCAGCCGAGCTTGGGCTCGGAAAAAGTGAATCGCTTCGCGCAAATTGATCGCGTGTTCGTAATAAAGTTTCGCCTCGCCTTCATCAATGTTAGTTAAATTATCCAATTCGATAAGGAACGCTTCCAACGAATCCTCAGATAATTTTCCCACTTCGAACATGGTCACAGCATGCGGCTTTAGTCCAGCCGATAGGTTACCCATCATTAAATATGCAGTCACAGTGGAGTCGAAAATGAAGGCCAATTTTTTTTTACCTGCTCGTTCAAGAATCGGTGATTCGTCTGAAACCGTAGACTTAGACTCAGATCCACAGCGAGATGAGGCGGAATGTGACAACGGCGAACCAATCGCTTTCGGTATGACCGTGCCACCAGCGATCGGCATAGTTCGTTTATAAGCGAAACCCAGTCGGCAGAACACTGAAGCCGCCTGTGCTACTAGATTGACGTCCACTTGTAAGCAGTCAGCCAATTCACTAATCGTCGTATTTTCATCGGCACTCACAAATATTTTGTAAAGCAAGTTTTCTCGGCTGTCTCCGTTGACTCGATTCATGACAAACCCTTCCAAAGTAGGCACACAAATGCGATCATTTCCCGATAACGGTACATCGATATACACCAGCCCACGACAGTACAATTGCTCCAGCGTGGCTATATCTATATCTTTCACGCGTAAACCACCGTTAGTAGAACATTGCTCTGCGTCAATAATCCGATCTATGAGCTTACGCTCAGATTCAGTAGACTGATTTACGTCCTCTACGAGCACGCCACCGATACAGACGATGTACCACGGCTCGAAAGTGGCCACATTTAGTGGTTTGTGAGGAAGGATATCATACAAAATTTCGAAAAGATCATCAGCTGGATCAGGACCAGCAGTAGTGAGGAAACTTTTGTATGTGTTCATAATTTCTATATATTGATTCCGCCCGATACCCAGAGTACGAAGACAGTCGGCAGCAGTGAAATTGGGTAATGAGTCGTATGATCGTTCAGCACGAATAACGTCGATAAGCATATCTCGATAGTAAGAGAAAGGGGTGATACGCAACCCAGGAACGATTTTGTCCTGCAAATGATATGGATAAAGAAAGCGCTCCTGACGGCTGTATTCGATCAACTTTTCATAATACTTCTTTTCACGTCTCATGGTCTGTACGAGAAGGGGAGAATGAGTGCTCAAAAACGGAAGCAACCTACCTGCTGCACAATATTCCCGTTAAAACGAAGTTGATTACGTACGCTGTATTCAATGATTTGCTGATCGTACTGTTTTGGATCACCGTGCAACTGTGCACGCAAATTTGCAGGGAGTTCAGACCAGGGGACATTAGAAATAACGTTCAGTTCCAAGTCCGCTGGAATTCGGGAGCCGTTCATGATAGCCAAAGGCAGGTTAAAACCGCCACGTGAGAAACAAATACCTGAGTCTGAAACATATGTTACAATGTGTATGATGTGAAATATGCGATACTGATCAGCCTTACGGTATAAATGGTGCGATCGAAAAAGAATTCACATCCAGACGTTTACTTGCAGATCACTTCAAATAGCGCACCGGACCTGAAATACTTTTAGAGGATAACGTAAGATGGCGCAGTGCTTCGTAACCCGAGGCTATCGAAAGGAATTCTGACTTTCGGGAAAAAACGCCAGGACACCACGAGACAGCCACAAAGCGATAGTTTTGAGAGCTACTGATTCGTCTAGTCATCAGCCGGTGATGTTGAACAAGATGACAATTATTCTGGTTGTGGTAAAACTGTCGCTGTCGTCCGACCAAGTTCATTGAGAAGTCAAGGTTATAAAATAAACGGAGCAACGAAGGTGGCCTAGAAACTGCGCTGCAGCCGTCGTGCAACTCTAACTTGGGGTTTCACTGTTTACTTGCGGCCTATAAACATCTTGATAATGATTGTCCAAGCCTTGAGATAGAGATTTGATGACCTAAGCACCACCTGCCTACCTTTTACTTGAACAATGCAAAACCCAAGATCGCATGTCGCATAAGAAACCACTTGAAATAATATCAGGATAACAGTAATAATAATCATTGCCCCCATTTAGATTACCAACGATCGGTATCATACAGGGAAAACAAACAAGATATCGTCTACTCCAAGGAAATTCGAAGTCTACTTTTGGCGGTCATTTTCGGAAAACAGACTGAGCACAAAGGAAAGGATTCAACAAATAATCCCCACTCAAAGCGCGTGAGCTAAACGTCGCAACAACGAGATTGGATCCTGACACGGTGTGAAAGCTTGTGCACCCACGCGACATATCGGCCTAAACTGGACGGTATCACGGTCACGCTGACACAGTCACTCATACAAGACAAGCAGATAGACAAAAGTCTCCTGATCCTCCAGGTTGGAAATTAAGAAAAAGGTTGGCATCTCTCTCCAGAAACTGCACCCGTTCTGTACACTCCCATCCACCCGCTGTCTTGAGGTATACGCTGATGAGCCAAAGGCTTCGTCGAATAACCCTAATCTTTCTCCCGTCTAGGTAGGTCTTGGCGTCCTGAAAGTATCCCAATGCACATACAACCATAAATACTCACAACACCAATAATTCCACAACAAATCCATCATCTCACAGCATAAACCAGGTCGCCCTAACTGATACATATACCAGTGAGGATAGGCGAAATGGTGCTACTGCTGAACCATCCTCCACTGTCTTATCCAATCCAACTATAACGTCCCTCCGGATCCCCATTTCTAGTAAGTACTCTCAAAGTCCCACAACAGATATAGCCAATCATAAAAACACTGCACCAACAAATCACATCTCCTACTAACCAGCCCCAGATCTACCACGCTCACTCCTCAGATCTAGAAAACGAATTAATAGAGCTGATTTCAACGTTCGCACTCTAAAACAGATAGGTCAACAGGCCGCTCTCGCACGAACGTTAGATTCATTGAATGTCGATGTCTGCTACACTTCGGAGATTAAAGTCCAAAATAGCAGACAATGCATAGGACTAACAGGACTCACACTGTCTACCCGATACTCAGATTATTCCACAACCAATCAGGCTGGAGTAGGTCCAGTACTCAGCGCAATGAGTATAGCAGTATTGAAGGATTAGATTCTTGTTAGCAGTAGAAGTCGTGCCATCCGCTTGATAGGTTCTTATAAGATCAGCTCTAGACAAAAACTCTCCAAAACTATCTTAATTTTGTCTCATTATGCTTCAACTGACCGCAGTGATATCGGTGTCAAGGACGTATTTTACTTGGATCTGGTCGCTCTACTCCGGTCGATATAGTTATGATACAGTCACTCTGGCCAGAGGTCGGAACACCAGGTCGTCCTACTTGGTGAGGCCGAATCTCGTTCAGGTGGCGGATCTACTATAGCTTCAAACCGTTCCGATAATGACGGATAGATGTTGCAACTGTGCGCTGAACATGAACTACTTTTAGCCAGCACTAGTTTTAGACATCGTGCGCGTTATTTCCAATACTTAGGTACACTCTTCTCGAAAATCAGGCCTAGGTCTCAGATAGACCACATAGCCGTTAGTTATAGGTGGCGGGGTTCCATTCAAGACTGTCGTTCTTATTGGAGCACATACTTGGATTCAGAGTGCTCCCGTAAGACTGCTGCCATTACGTAGACTTAGTGTTGGATAATGAGGCCGTGAGGGTTGTTCACCCGCTTGTATACTAGGGAAGCTGTGTCAACGGCGGCGGCGCGGCGAATGTGTAGGGAATCAAGCAGGGACGTACATCTCCAAAACTAAGGCACTATTCGATAATCTACAACAATTCTGGTGATATAGAGGCATCTTTCTGAGGCTCAAAGGTCGCCTATATAAAGCGATAGTGAGGGCTGTAGTTAAGTTATCGGCAGCAAAACTCGGCCACTCAGGGTAGAAGGACGTGAACCGTCTTCAGGTATTTGACCATCGATGTCTGCGTTCAATCGCTCGCATCGAGCGGTACCAACGAGTAAACAACAGAGGTTAGGAAGCAGGCACTTAGTAATGGCTGTCAATCGGGTTCGTTTGTTCAGCCTACACGTTTACACAGATTTACACGGCTAGGCCACATTAAAAATACCAGTTAGTCGTCAGCCACACCGAACACTGTTTGCCGACGCTGCGGCCGACTGGCGCAAGGTGCGAGGTGGACAGATGATGACCTGGCGTAGACAAATGAAATCGTTCACGAAGGGGTTGGCCACTGTAGGTCGGGTTCGTCTGCCATGGCTGGGTACGTCGCGTCTTACAGTATCGGTGGCTAGAGACTCTAGGTGAGATGGCAGCTTAATCAGGCTCAGTGCGTGAATGTTGTCGTTGTTTGGCCGAGTTATCTGTGAAGTGAGTGCCGTTAATGATGCGGGCAGTTAATCCATTAGACAGTAGTATATATATATATATATATATATATATATATATATATATATCGCCTAAAAACCCCATAAGTAGCATACATACCACAATATACCGTAGTAGAGATTCGCAATACGAGCGTCATCGACTTCTATTCGTCGCCATATCAGACAACGTTTTCAACGAAAAATGTCCTTCGGAACCCAGTCATAAAGCCGAAAGCGCCATACTGACGCAAGCTTCAGGATGAGTGTCTTCATACATCGAACTCAAATTATGCGCTGATCACCAGGCTGCCGCTTCCAGCCTAAACCATCACTCAAACAAGACAGGATGCGACAGGCAGTGAGTTGACATTCGTATTATGTGACCAGGCCAATTAACCCTGTGAGAGGGGATCAATGTGCTTAAGGACCTACAGAGTTTATCCGTCCCGAAGACACGTTGGCGAACTCCGTTATTCTTGATACGGTGTTCCCATCACACGCTGCTGCTACATCGAAAACAGTGACGGTCAAAGTGGGATACCCTAAGAAATCCTGCGCGCGAATGGACCAGGTTTCAGATCCGTACAGTAGGACTAACATTACGGTGATATTGTACACTCGGCTTTTCACAGAAAGACTGAGATCATGCCGACGCCACAGATGGCGTAAGTTGGCAAACGCCATCCGAGCCTTTGCTATGCGATTTGTGATCTCATCAGACATTCCACCAGCGTTGATACATGAACTTCTCGACTACCCCCAACTGCCCATCACCAAAAAAGAGAGAGCAGGCACAGCCCTGCCAATCTTGCAACAATACTTTGAAAATTGTAGGTGTAAAGACCACATTAAGCTGACGGACTGAAGCCTCTAATCTGTCTAAGACGTTCTGAACTCTCTATGAGCCCTCGCAAATTAGAGCAGTGTCGTCCCAAAATTCTAGGTCTTTACCTCGAGTATCTGGGAGCAATTCCACACAGTCATATTTTCAGCCTGCTAAGGTACACTCTACGATCTCGTCTGCTGCGAAACTGAATAGGAATGAGAGGCTAGACAACGTTGTTGCATCCCACTTGAAATGCTGAAGGTCGGCACAATCATCATCATCATCATGCCGCATCCATCATCATACCATCATTATCATTCATCACATCATCATCAGATCCATTCACACATCATCATCATCAGCATCATCATCATCATCATCATCATCATCATCATCATCATCATCATCATCATCATCATCATCATCATCATCATCATCATCATCATCATCATCATCATCATCATCATCATCATCATCATCATCATCATCATCATCATCATCATCATCATCATCATCATCATCATCATCATCATCATCATCATCATCATCATCATCATCATCATCATCATCATCATCATCATCATCATCATCATCATCATCATCATCATCATCATCATCATCATCATCATCATCATCATCATCATCATCATCATCATCATCATCATCATCATCATCATCATCATCATCATCATCATCATCATCATCATCATCATCATCATCATCATCATCATCATCATCATCATCATCATCATCATCATCATCATCATCATCATCATCATCATCATCATCATCATCATCATCATCATCATCATCATCATCCATCATCAGGATGATTATCCAGATCATCATCCTGAGGAAGGGTGGGCTTGAGAAGTATGTGAAAATGTTGAATGCAATCTACTGCTGGACCTTGGGAAGTGTTTCGGCTCATGGAAGCGTATCACCGACCTTTAGCATTTCAAGTGGGAT
>LOND01005623.1:12902-31471 GCA_014220965.1 Paragonimus kellicotti
TAAGCGGCGTCATTGCAGGTTATAAATAGGCTCACCACTAGGCTTCGCAGATTACTTCGCTCACACCTGGCTTCCTGCTACCAGTTGCTCGGATGAGATGGAAAAGCTTCCGAGAGTTCCCGGTAGCAGCGGCTTGTTCCATCTCGATAGCGCGTTGTGTCCACCAGGCCTCGCGATCCTCTCGTAGTTGCTTCCGGAGCTCCAGGCGAGTAGCCTTGCGGGCCGAGTTGTACTCACTGCTGGATGGAATATTCCGGCGAGCGTCGAGAAGTTCCAGTGATCGCATAGAGACCCAGCGGTTGGCAGCTGAACGAGTAGTAGTACCACACGAGGCAGTACCGCACTTATATATGGCATGCCGTAGATGTGCTAGTTTGCTTCGATGTCGTCCGGTAGGTACGGACCTAGACTAGAGGCAAGCGTACACTGGTAAACCTAAAGCGCCTATAGCCCTTCTAGTCTAGATACGTCAATTTGTAGTTGACAGCGAAGTGGTCTCCCACCAAGACGCAAAGCGAACTTGGCACACAGTGCATGATCGGAATCCACGCAGGTGCTCCAGATTGACTTGCAATCTTGGAAACAGCCACACCACCGATAGCTGACGGCCATGTGGTCAATCTGTGTCCACGATTGACTCGGCGATGGAGGTCGCCAGGTGGCGCATTGACGCCTAGAACGTCGAAAATTAGTACTTGCCAGAAACAGACCGTTATCAGCACAGAGCTGCAACAAACGTTCACCGTTGTCTGTTCGACGAGTACCGTAAGAGTGTGGGCCATCTTAATCACGCTCGCCAGCTCTTAGCCTGCCTATTTGGGCGTTCTATTTTCCGGCTAATGCTACAATGTCCGCGCGACACATGGTATGTAGGAGGTTGGTGAGTTGATTATAAAAATCATTAGTGACTGCATCTGATCTGGTCTGTGGGGCCATATGCCGCAACGACAAACAAAGTGTTTGTGATGTGTGCTTCTCAATGCTCTAACCGTACCTTCGAGTCTGACAGCGCAAAGGCGGCTGTTGACGGGTATCCAGTCAAGCAGCGCCTTCTCTGCGTATGCGCTTAGGGCAATTCCAACACCGGCTTGGCCAGTGGCTTGAGCCGCAGGGTCTCCAGACAAGCGCACACTGTACGCGCAAAAGGAGGCGGTGACGGAAATTTGAGACGTAGCACTGAGCTAGAATTCCTGAAGTCGTGTTCAGCAAGACAACAGATATCGATGGCGAGGGTCTCCAAAATACATACAAGAGCTGCTTGCTGACCTATTTACATAAATGTCTGAACGTTGAGGATTGCAAGCCTAAACGGTGTTCGTGGGGGGAGGGGGCGAGTAAGGGTTTGTGTCCTTAAGGCTAAGAAACTGACGTTCGATACACAATCATCCCGGTTATGACTTCCGTCGCGAACGCCAAACGAGGTAAGTCTCTGGCGTGTGCAAGGAAACTGGACTGAGGGGGTCACCAAGTGAAGGGTTGATTGACAAAGAAGGGGAAACAAAACAAATTGGTTTGGTGCGGTAAAATTTAAGATGAAAGCAAAGCCCGCCACCGACACCTCAGTCAAAGAGTTGTGGTAGGACGATATGACAAAATCCATAATTACTATAAGTTTAAGTTCACATTTATGAGGGCAAAATACTTTCCAGTTCCTATTGGATCGTCGCCTTGGTTACGCGCTCAGTCGCTTGACCCAAAACCGAGAAATGAGAAGAGACGCGGCAACACCGTTTATTGGAAGAGCGAGACAAAATTAGGCCACAGAGGCTCTAAATTTATAGGACGAAACGATTACCATAGATGGCCGACAGACAGAGCGAATCAAATGAAACAGTCATATATGGCAGTCACGGCGTCAGAACAAATCACGTTACAGGGGACATCAGAAAGCAACGCGAGAAAACACAGTCCAGATAGCGCACAGGCGTTCGACCGCACGGCTGCAATCTGATTGGCTGAGTGGAACCATACCACCACCCACGACCATACCATCCGAGCTGGGCCGGCCGATCGATGTGGCGTGATGCGTCCTGGCTGTTTCGTTAGGAGATGCGCCTCCTAACAATGACCAATTTGTAATTTTGAGGATGTGGTGGCCAGATCACAGTTCCATTCTCCAGATGCGGTCGAACGAAACTGTTATATAGAAGCTGAAAACAACTGGGGTTGAACTGGCCGAAAAGACGTTTCAATAACGCCAGGGTGTTGCTAGCCTTTTTTGCATTTGTTTCAGCGTTCGCAGAGCTCGAGAGAGTGTGCGAAACAGTGGTTCCTAGGTCCTTCTCGATAAGAACTGTCTGAAGCGGGTACCCGTCGAGGTAATACGTGGTTTTTAGAGAGCTGTGGATGTGCATGACTTTACACTTACCAGCATTAAAGTCAAGTCGATTCATTCGTGACCAATCGAATAGAACGGGATATAATAGAACAGGATGGGAATCGTTGATAGTGTTTACGGCACGCCAAGTTTTGACGTCGGCAAACAGTAATAACGGGGAGGGGGTGATTAGAAGAGGAAGATTGTTGATAAATAATAAAAATGGGAGCGGAACAAGAAGTTAATCTTCGGGTACCCCACTGAGGCTATGCATATAGGAAAAGTGCACCGTCTAAGTAGCACCCTGTATAGACGATTAGCAAGATATGATTCAAGCCACTGAGGAGCATTACCTTGTACCTTGTACCCCATGATGGGAAGCTTGCCGATTAAAAGAGCATGGTCCACGCAGTTGAATGCCTTGGCGAAGTTGAGGTATACGACGTCAATTCCACCGTCCACTTATCAGTGGCTATCAGCAGATTTGTGGAACACGGACGAGCCTTGCAAAATTCGTGCTGTATATTGGAGAAGTCACGAGAAGTGAGGTACTTATAAGGCGGATCTTATACAAGCGTTTCTAAAATTTTTGAGACGCTTGATAGCAAAGCAATTGGTCTGTAATCACTGGGACAATTACGCCTACCACCCTTGAAAACGGGTGTGATGCTCGCGAGTTTCCAGCTGCTAGGTACTGTTCCCTGAGAGAGAAATAGCGTGAACAGTGCAACGAATAGACTTGTGAGTAGTAACCGAGAGCGCAGAGAAGACAACGCCTGATAGGAAGGCTTTAATCAATCAGAAAATGAGGCATGTGATCTATAACGTAACGAACAGAAAAGGTAGATTAGGATAATATATGGAGGGATCAGTATGATAGGGAAGAGAACAATATGATGTAGAAATAAATATGACAAACAGTAAACTGAGTGGTTCAGCAAGCTGTTCAGCCGCTTCACGCAAGGCCTTGGGAGGTATACCGTCGAGGCCAGGAGAACTGTCCCTAAGGCACCTGAGTTTAGCCAACACCGCCGTGGAGGATGTATCCACGGTGTAAATGCCATCGATTTCAGTGTCAAGATGAACCTGAGGAACTGATGGTGACTGCGCAAAAACACTGCTGTAAAACTCAGCGAGGACATCAGCGGCCTCCGTATCAGAGCTAGTAAGGCCTGATGGGCCTAAGAGTTGTGGAACTCCAGCTTTCGCCTTGCGAGTTGATGCTACAAATCGGAAGAGGCTATTTGGGTCAGCGATAAAGCGTTCTGTAAGACGTTGTTGATAATGCAGACGGTCTTGTCGAATTAGCGACGTACACCGATTCCTTAAAGCAGCGTATATTTTTTGATCAACTTCAGATCCCGATAATCGATAGCACGTCCAAGCATGACGCTTCTTCAGAATTAGTTTGAGTGTACTAGAGCGTAGTTGACTTGGAAGGCTTGTTCCGTTTGTGCCTGATAATGGTGTAGATTCACCAACGGCTGCGGAAAGGATGGCAGTAAGCTTCTCACAGAGATCATCTACAGAGTGAAGTGGGGTGTAGTTCACCCAGGACTGTGTTTCCAAGTAGCCACGTAGTTTCTGCACATCCATTTTTCCGGAAGTTTCTGCTGTTACTAACCGTCGAGCAGATCAGGTTTGGGCTGCAAATGAAGTCAAATAAGACGATTGCGTGATCACTTAGTTCGAGTGATGCAGCGATTTCAAGGTTATTAACCGTTAACTCTTCGATAGCGGAATAAGTAGTCCAGCCGCGACGGGTTACGGCCAGTACATAATCCGAGTGAGACCAGATATGTGCTCCGTGAAGTCAAATGCCCCGATTGTGTGAAAGAATTTTCGCGGCCGGAAAGTTGATTTCAGAACAACTGAAGTACCCATTAAGAGGATATGGGAAAATCCAAGTTGTATTTTGCAGATACATGATTACCCGCCCCTACCTGGTGAACCCCCTACTCCACACCCTGTGACAAGGTTTTTTCACTACCCCATCCAGTCAACCCTGTGCACTTTGTGAGCAATCATGTATCATCATCGGTTCGCACTCGCAATAATAGTATAGTATACGTCGAAAGAACGCCTCCTCCCGAACCAAAAGCATGAGCATGACCAATGTCCATATATCTGTTTTGTTTCAGGAGCATTTTGGTAGTGTCGTGTCTCCACGACAGTTCCAAAATTTGGATGCAGTTGGAGCGGAGCTTCAACGTTTCGAAGTTCGATCCGGCTCTTCATACTGCATCCGGTGATCATAGGAGACGCGTTTACGCACGCGTCCGTAGAGTACACGTGTTGTGCTCATCTTCCGCCGTTCGAGAGAGCAAGTGGTCAGAACTGGATGTTCTTCATATTTCAACGTCAACCGCAACACCAACAGAGAATTTCGCGCCACAAAATTCGTCATGCTGCACAATCATCCGTGCGAGGTGATTACAGAGAAATACGGGGCATCAAGGCTCTAACTCACAGCAGAAGATATCGAAGAACTTCGACCACAGCAGGTCAACGGCTGTGTATCCTTCGAACGCCAACACTCCGACAAGAAGACGACGAGGAATATGTGCAACCCTCAAGCACAATTGTTCTAAAAGAATAACATCGTTGATTACCTAGGTCGTTTGCACGCCCAAAATGAACACAACCGGTAAGTGCTACTTTAACGTAGATAATGAGAGTCGTTTAACGCACTTTATGTTCATGAGTAATGAACAGACAAATTATGTCGGCGTTACCTCTAGGTTATCGGGATCGATGTCACATATAATAGTTGTAAGGAACACTACAGCCTGTTCGTTTTGATAGTTGCAGACGCGGAGTAGGTTTACCGATTTGTTGTGGTTGGTTGGTAAATGAAATAACGGTAGCTACTGCTATGTTCCTCCCTCAATTCGTGATCTTCGTTGGGTCGGTAGAGACGAGGACAATGGTCACTGACGACAGTACGGCCACACAAACGGCAATTGCACAAGAGCATTCCGCACGTCCACCAAATTCTGTGCCGAGTGCACATCCTGAGGAACGTGAGCGGTCAGACCTCCAGTCTGACCGTGAACAAGCGGATTATGGTAGCTATGCTCATGCGCAACCGGCGGAAGTTCGCCTCAGCATTTGCCATAGTGCGGAACGCCGATTCTTCGTTCTATGATGAGTACCTGATGACCAGGTTCATTGATGGATCAGAAAAATGGACCAATTGCCGCAGCCCAAAGGTCCTCACATTTCGTCACCGGGACAACTTTGTGGGAGCGACGCATCCGTCAATTAGGCGTCACAATCTGAACACGCAAATAAAGATTTGGAAGGCTATCAAGCACACGAACGCCATCTTCGAACACATCATCAACGACCGTCAGGCACTGCTCGTCTCTACACGCCGCTCATACCCGCAGATAAGTAATCGTGCAGATTATGTCAGATTGAGTAATCGACAGGACCCGCAGGCGGTGCCGTGTCGGAGAACTTCGCGGACGAAACCCACTGACCAGGGTGCTACATCACAAGTTTGTGGCGGCAACACAATGAAAAAGCAGGCCAGCTAGGTTGACTTTCAAAGTGTTCCGCACAACGCTGTATTACTTTACGGCAGCGAAACCTGGCCGCTCAGGGTAGAGGACGTGAACCGTCTTCAGGTATTTGACCACCGATGTCTGCGTTCGATCGCTCGTATCGGGTGGCACCAGCGAGTGAGCAACGAGGAGGTTAGGAAGCGGGTGTTTGGCACTGATTGTCAAACGAGTTCTTTTGTTCAGTCCTTACATTTGCACAGACTTAGATGGTTAGGTCATGTACTAAGGATGCCAGCTAGTCGTTTGCCACACCGAGCACTCTTTGCCGACGCTGCGGCCGACTGGCGCAAGGTGCGAGGTGGACAGATGATGACCTGGCGTAGACAAATGAAATCGTTCACGAAGGGGTTGGTCACTGTAGATCGGGTTCGTCTCCCGGGCTGGGGCCCTCGCGACTCACAGAGTCGGTGGCTTGAGACGTTAGGTGAGATGGCGGCTAATCGAGCTCAGTGGCGTGAATGTTGTCGTTGTTTGGCCGAGTTGTCTGTGAAGTGAGTGCACTTAATGATGCGGGGCAGTGAAAGCCGTAAGGAAGCTGTCTTGCTGATGACGCCTTACTTTCACTTACAGCTCGGTTGTTTGTTTGCAAGGTGTAGGCACCTTGATGTTGTATGTTGATATAGACGTAGCTATTTTTAGTAGTTAGGTCCCTCTCCTTCTTTTCTTCTCTCTTCCTATACAAGGTTTGCTTTTTTCTTCTTCGTGGTTGTGTGGCAGTTAAGCATCAGTGTGAACCACTGATGTATTGCTGTCTATGATGATCACTGCCTCTGGGACGACAATTACTGTGAGGAACAACACTCACACGTACAACGTAAATTCCAATGAATTACAACTGCAGTTGTCCGTTTGCAGTAGAGTATCTGCCAACACGCATGCACTCCCTGCATGCATACAAGTTGTTCGACGGTCAACTAGAAGACTTTCCTGTATTCCCCCGTTGGACCAGACAGTTCAATGGGATTTTGGGAAATCTTGCTGTGAACCGCGACGCGCCTAGAAAAGCGTACGTCTGTTCCTCCGGTGTAGTAGTAGTCACGGAGCTGGGAATGATGATCAAGAGACAACTAGCTGACACAACGTTCAACCACTTCTTAGAACTTCGGGAATTTCTTCGTAATAGTGACCGCAGTCGATTGTCGCCTTACTACGTTCCGATAGAACATGGGAACGGGAGAAAACTTCACTTGTCACCTTGAATCTCCCGGATAGTCTATCAAACGACCGAACTGTGGAACCAAGCTCACCGGAACCAACAGCTTCAACCGCGGCACCCGCGGCTTAATCCCCAGTAGACTTCGGAACCGTTCAACTGTTTTAATGTCCTCCTGCACCGAAACGTCTGAAAACACTCTCAGCACTACCAACGACAAAAAAACGAACTGCAACCGGGATCGAGTTCAATGCCAGTAGCTGTATCAACCGCCGAACTGAGTTCCGATATGTGCGGAGAATGCGGATGGAGGGGGTCGCCAGTGGAAAATCAAAGTATTGACAACTGGATCCAGTGTCAATTCTGCCATCACTGGTATGATCATCGACACAGACAGCAATTCATCAGTGGTTCACACTGATGCTTGACTGCCACACAACCACGAAGAAGAACAAAGAAAAAAACTTATATAGGAAGAAAGAAGAAAACAGAGGAGGGGAGGAAAAGTGGACCTAACTACTAAAAATAGCTACGTCTATATTCAGACATACAACATCAAGGTGCCTACACCTTGCAAACAAACAACCGAGCTGTAAGTGAAAGTAAGGCGTCATCAGCAAGACAGCTTCCTTACGGCTTTCACTGCCCCGCATCATTAAGTGCACTCACTTCACAGACAACTCGGCCAAACAACGACAACATTCACGCCACTGAGCTCGATTAGCCGCCATCTCACCTAACGTCTCAAGCCACCGACTCTGAGTCGCGAGGGCCCCAGCCCGGGAGACGAACCCGACCTACAGTGACCAACCCCTTCGTGAACGATTTCATTTGTCTACGCCAGGTCATCATCTGTCCACCTTGCGCCAGTCGGCCGCAGCGTCGGCAAACAGTGCTCGGTGTGGCAAACGACTAGCTGGCATCCTTAATACATGACCTAACCTTCGGAGTCTGTGCAATTGTAAGGACTTAACAAAACGATTCGTTTGACAATCAATGCCAAATACCCGCTTCCTAACCTCCTCGTTGCTCACTCGCTGGTGCCACCCGATATGAGCGATCGAACGCAGACATCGGTGGTCAAATACCTGAAGACGGTTCACGTCCTCTACTCCTGAGCGGCCAGGTTTCGTGCCGTAAAGTAATACAGCCCTCACTGTTGTTTGATATACGCGACCCTTCGGCTTAGGAGAGACGCCTCTTTGTCGCAATAGATGGCTCAGGTTAGCGAACACCGCCCTAGCCTTGGAATTACGCGCTTCTATTTCATTCCCTATACCTCCGCCGTCCACCGCTGATGCAGCTTCCCAGGTATACAAACCGGTCAACAATCTCCATGACTTCATTATCTAACATTAAATCTACGTGATCACAACAATCTTGCAGAAGCACTTTGCATTTTGAGGCTGCAAGCAGCTATTAGGGTCTTCGGAGTGAGTACCACTAGGGCAGCTTTCTAAGCTGGTTTGGTAATTATGCCTTACCGATGGTAAAGCCAGTTTCTCAACAGCTAATCGTTGCTGTCGGTGGGGCCGTTGCCCAGAAAAGTAAGAACAAAACCAGTGGTATCACTGGGACCGCGTCTTCATGCCGTTCTACGATCAAGCGCTTTACTGCACACGATAACAACAATAATTTGAGTCCGGTGTGACCAGGTGAGTGTAAATAATTTCGCTGTAGTTGACACTACGACCGATAAGAGTCGCACGAAATAAAAGTGTGCGGTTAAGTTTAAATGAAATTCGCTAACGAATTACAATGTTGGATGCACCGCAAAAGCCAATCCTTCCTCATCGTTGTGCGGTGGCAAAACCGATTTAAATACTGGGCTAACGGGGCTCCCGTAAATCTCTTGTACAAAAAATGTTGGAACCTGCACGCCTAAAAATTGTAACTTTCCCGCCTTTCCAATTGCAGACGATAAGAAGAAATGCAGACAAGAACACTTACCGGAAGGTGGAAATTGGACGAAAGAAGGGTGGTATTACTTGTAAACGTTACAATGACGCTAAAACATTATTGTGAAATCTGGATGTAATATTGTTCGAAACGGGGGAAATAATAAGCGAAGTTGGCTGAACTGCCACTGTGCGGCTAAGGGTTGCAAACAGTGCAGACATTAGTTTCACTGTGCTCATTCGTTTGTCGATCTTTTTAGCTATTCTATGGTTCACATTGATCTATTGTATCGTTTTGCTCCGATTTGCTCGCATGCTTAACGTCTGCGTTTCCAGCTTCGTTTGGAACCTTTAGGTACGTCTTCGTACCATTCAGCTTGTTACAATCAGCCTCCTATTCACCTCACTAGTCGACTAAAGTTTGCACTATTTGTAACTATCAACCGCATAGACGCAATTCAACCAAGTTTACTTGTCCAGTTGATGTTCTGATGTTTGTACTATCTGCGTTTTCCGTTCTCATCTGTTTTGCAGTTAATTTTCCTCCGAAGGTTCCAATACCATTGCATTTGGCCTTTCTTACTTTGTTCGTTATTGTCACAAATTCCATTTTGATTATGTCATTTGTAACTCGCACTCTTTTGGTTAGTCGGGGCTTTCGGTTCACGCACGCAACTATTCCAGGGTTTGATTTTCGCAGCTTTCAGTATTCCCGATTGGTGTACATGGTGCATTTGGGCATAAACCCACGGTTCTGTGCTTTTCAATAAGGCTTGTAGAATCATGTACGATAACCCAAAGTCAAAATCCTAGGGTGGATAAAACTTCCAACTCAGAAACTAATTCATCTTTTGAATAAACGGAAGATGGCGGACGATAGCGAACTCTAACTAGCGAACAATCGGAACCATTCAGGTGAATCGGGCACCGGAGGGTTAACGCTTGAATGCAGCATTTTTCAGTGAAGAAGGGTTTACGCACCATCAGAAATTGTTCTGAAAAAACCGATGAGCTGTAATCCAAATTAAACAACCACCCGCATTTTTCATCAGCAGTAACGACTAACGTTGTGAGACGAACGTGAAAAGAGAGCCAGCAGCTCAACGCGTTAGCAACCAAATCAACCTTTGCGCCAAACTCAAGGTCACTGTTCAGGTCTCAATACCAACGTCAATTTACTACCTAGGATTTAACGGAGCCTGCATCTGTTGACGTCTCGACTGATTGGTTCAATCTGAAGATTGACCAGACTTAGTTTTCCACCGATGCGAGTTGGTTTAGTAATGGTTTAAGCGTCCGGATGAAAGAAAAGAAATGACAAATCCTGCCTGCATTAAGCGGCAAAATTAAAATCATACTTCGATTAATACAACGTAGGAGAAATATTGTTTCAACATTTGTCGGGCTCTCTCTTGAAACGTCTACGCCCGAGGTCCCAACAATCTCTGTGGACATGTGTAGCGACTATGATAATGATATTTATTGATAGTCGCATTCATTTGTACATTTTTGATGATTTTGGTTTTTACCTACTTTTGTTTCAGTCAAGCCATCTCTTTTGTAATATCCGTCCCGGGGCTAAAAACACAACTCGCTCCGTGCCTCGCTAGCTTGACGTGCTTTCTCTGTACACTATTTTCCAGGGTCGATACTAATACACGAGGGTCAACGCGCTGAGTCTTTGTTTTCATTGTCGATTGGTTTTCGATAGTGAGTACAGACTGGGTATTATTCTGTTGGACTGGTTCCAACACATGTTATTACAGCGATCTGACCACGCGGTCAGTGTAAAAGTTAAACCGAGCAGCCAGTAGTTATTTGTTCTCCTAATTGTGGACCTGTGAGCATTCAAACATCTCTCCTCACGCATCACAAACAAGCGTGTTAGAGGACTGAAGATTGTGTGTTGGGTAATTTTGTACACGCCAATGGGGTTCCCTTTCATCTTTCGGTGTCTAGGCCAGAATAAGTCCGACGACCTCGGTCGGTTAATGTAGCATAGACTCCACCTACCCCAAATCATGGGTGTGACGAGCTTTTTTACTTTCCTGAGGACGGCAGTGTCCTGTGTGAAATATGTTGATCAAGCTTGGGCACAATATTCCAGATAGTGGCGAAGTATGACAGAGTTCGGTGAAATGGACACCGCTGGACATGTGTCAGCGATCGTGGGTTCCAGTCGATATAATGCTCGCCGTACTTTTATCGCGGCTGCGGTACACTAGACAGAGGGATCGAACGTACTGGTGATTTGAACGCCAAAGTCTGTTGTTTGCTCCTTGGTAGCTGGTTCGATTGTCTGTCCGTGGGCATTCCTTAAGATACCTGCGGGTAGACTGGAGAGCATTATCGAAGGTATGGCGTTTTAGGAAATTCAGCGGTTAATACTGCTTTAATGTCAAGTTGCAAATGTTCCAAATGTCCTCCTGATGAATGTCCGAGTTCGGCGCATCTCCAACTTATTTCATAGCATCCGCATACAGGCAACGGTAAATCTCAGTGGATTTCATTGTATCTTCGGAGAGATGAAGTCAGGGCTTGCTTGTGTCCACTCCGAATGTGGTACGTGATCGCAGTGCCGCCGGCAATTTTCTAGGATTTCTCATCTACCTGCGCAGAACTGTAAGGTGGTGATGATACCCGGAACGTGTAAAAGATGCACAGTTACTAAACTCATATATGTAACATACAATCAGAAGAGCAGGTAGATATTGTATCCAAAGATGTATTACGCAACACGCAGCGGTACTAGAGTAACCAAAAAGGATAAGGTACAAGGGTATGACAGAGTTACATTTAGGTGCAATTGTCCTCCTTGCTTGTTTGACTGTCCGTTGCTTCGGGGTCTTCGTGCACGACGTTGACGTAGCGATCTGAAAGGTGAACAAAGCGGCCATGTAATAATTACCACTTCTAATTCAATCCGTGCGCGCTAACTAGTTTCGGTCGCGCGTTACATATGTACCTATCAAGGCGAACCTTGAAAAAATAAATAGGACCGGTGGAAGTAGCACAGTTGGAAAAAGCGTTGCACATCTTACAAAATCGTCGTGAGAAGAACTAATGGCCATACTTTGATTGGTTGTACTGGATATCAACACTGACAGGAGAGCCTCGGGGAACCATAACAAGCTAGGACATATCCATTTAATCTACTTCGACATCAATCTCGGAGGGAAAAAGGTGGATCCTTCTTTCAATATTGATCCAAGCGGAAATCCCAGCTTCCGGCTACAAGGGTCTTCCTGAAATGATCTGAAAATTGCCATCCAGAAATATTCAAGTTCGTGAACAGGTTGCATGGACAAAAACGGTTGTTGTCAACGGAACGTTCACTTTATTGTTACCGTAATGCCTGATAAGTGCACTGAGAGTTCCGACTAGCTCATTCGAGTGAGGATTCACGGAGTGCATTAACAGCATATGTTCGTTTTTCGTTATTATTAATAGTACATCCATTATTGGTCTTGAGTGCATGACCATTTTGAAGCCTTCTTTTATATTGTCTGCTGAATCTTCTAAGAGTGAAAGCCCCGCCTCTCAGTCGGTTTCAAATCTGAGTTTGGTGTCCAAAGCAGTAGCAGCAATTGGGCCCCGCATACAAAAAAGTCTGAGCGTCCGAAGAATTACGACTTGAGGGTCGCTCCAAAAAGAAAGCGGTCAGTTTGACGTGAATCCCTGTTTCAAATATTTTTCGACCGAGTTTGTGCATTCAGAATCCTATTACGTCACTCCAATCCAAGATTCTTGCGGTTTGCTGAGGCGGTCGCAATCAGTCGACTGAAGCCGACCCTGTGTGTTCAGAAAAAAATGCTTGTAAGCCTAACCCTTCCCTGGACATAGTGACCTTTCCTTAATTACCGATTGACTATCCACCCTACCCCCTAAATCTTCGATTCAGAAAATGCTCATGTTATTGTAAATTTGGTACTGATGAGTCAATACGAAATGCTTGCATCTACCAGTTTTCGTGTTCTAACGGTTTTGTTCAAACTTCTGAAGGGAATGAACTGTTTCAATTTTTCGAAATGATTAAACCAAAATTCCAGGCACAGTACCTACAGCTCACAAACTCCAAATAACCAGTGTTACTGAGAAAATGGGAATACATCAAATAACTGCCAAAAGCATCACTCCAGTAATGAAAATTGTTTCTACCATCTTCGCGCAAAAAAACATAATTGGGGGTAGCCCAATTCTCCAGTCTCATAAATGCGTTCACTGAAACTTTCGAGACGATACACGTCATCCTATGAAATGAGAGTGCCTAATTTTGCGGCCTTTTGAAGTTACCATTGAAAAGGAAGTGTAGCGTGTGTAACATACAATCCTGCAGTTTTTACTCTAGCTGTCCATATCAATTGTGGACCAAAATTTGGACAACGTGGAGACACCGGGGACAGCGTTCTTCCGAAGTAGGGGTTCCAACAACAATCCTGTAAAAGGAAACAACACAAACAAGCATGAGCCAAAGGCCCAGTAAGCCATGCACACGACTTACACAAACGAAAACTAAAACGGCGTCAACAACACAGCAGCACGCCCTGTTACGCAATTCAACTCGATCCGTGCGAGCTTGCTGGATTTGACCGCAAGTTACACATCCCACTCTGGTGTAGTCGGGGTCAAATGTACGTACCGGCTCACTGCGGCATGCGACCATAATGCTGTTGACACTACTTACAATGTGTCGTGATTGGCATGCCAACCTTTGCAGAAATAAACCACCCTACAGTGCTGGCATTGTACTTCAACAAGATTACTAACATACTTCAGAGTGAAACATGTGTGACAACGTTTTCAGCTTGTTTGTTTATATAATGTTTATATTATTTCTCTTTTTCGGCAGGATTTCGGGTTGATACTGGTCGACGAATCTTTGTTCCTAGGACTAATTAAAAATGACATTATGATGTGGCTGATTCCACATTCGGCATATATGGGACGGCGTAAAAACGGTCAAAAATTGTGCCACTTGTCAAGAGGCGTTTCAAGTCATTAACTGGTTCCAATCAACATCCGTTTACTTCGTATCCACGGGAGGTTTTGTGATGCAAACGAAATCTCCGAAACTGTGTGGCAAGACTGTTATTTACGGAGCAACTGAGGATGTAGCATGCGTTCACACTAGTAGCTGCTTCAATCCTGACTCACTACAGCTACGAATAACGTCTGAGAATGCAGTATGCATTCACACTAGTAGCTGCTCCACCCGATTGACTTAGGCTATGATCAACGTCTGAGAATGCAGTATGCATTCACACTAGTAGCTGCTCCTTCCGAATGACGTTGCCATGAACAACATGGAGAACGAACACATGCGGGAAGTGATGAGAAACCTGTATTTGGAGAGTGTGGGGCCACTGATAATCATCATTTTCGATTCCGTTGATTTTCACATCGATCGAAATATTGTTCTGCATCGCGTAAAATATCTGGAGCTCTAACCATCAAGTTGTGACTGGCTGAGAGGTATACCTCCCAATGATCGGCAGGCAGCTTGAGTTCATCTGTTTTCCGTATACTGTTTCGTATGAACGCCACGCGACCTCAACCTAGTTGGAAACAATGCAGTAGTGAACAGAATTCACATCTTGAGATTTTCAGTGATCGAGAGGGATATGATACTCGGCAAATATCCGTTTCGAGGGATTCGGCTTGAAGGTCGTTCAAAAGGGAAAACGGTCATTTTGGCGCGAATCCTCGTTTTTTAAATATTTTTGGAAATTTTAAAATCGGAATTTCAGGCAAAGTATTTACAGTGCATCAATTTTAAATAAACAGCGGTACTGGAAATATTGAAATACATCGATCAAGTGCCAAAAGTACTGGTTTGGTGATGAAAAATTTCCACCATTTTCGCGAAAATAACCCGTTATTGGCGTTAGCTCACTTTTTCAAGTCTTATAAATGCACTCATTGCAATTTTCGAGATGGAATACGTCATTCTATAGCCTGAGAGTGCTTCATTTCGTGTGGTTTCGAAGATATGGTCGAAATGGAAATATACGACCACACAATGTTGGCATTGCATTTCAACAAGAACACTAACACATTTGATGATGAAACATGTATGACAACGTTTCCAGCTTCCTTGTCTATACGATAGTTTTACTGTTTCTTCTTGTTTGGAAGATTTCAGGTAGATACTGGTCGACGAAATGTTGCCCATGGAAATGGTTGGAAATGACGCTATCATATGGCTGTTTTCATCTTCGGTTGATATGCAGCGGCGTGAGAAAAGGGTATCATGTCCCACTCTATCACTTGGAATCTTCAGAAGTAAATTCTATTCACTCTACTGCATTGTTTCCATGTCACTATAGTCTTGATGTCAAACTTGGCCGATGAAATTTTCAGCCAATAAATCCACCATCGTTGCACACGGTTGACATATACCGGAGAACTTTATAAAGCTGGATGGTCATAGCATTCCAACTTCCAACTCAGTCCGTGACCTGGGTATACGTTACTCAAACTCATTCAATTTCTCAGAACAGGTATCTTTCCTAGTAGGTAAAACTAGACGAACGATTGGTTACATTAAGCATTCATTCACCCTTCCTGAAGCTCGACTACACCTTTATAAACTATGCGTACGACCTCAGCTTGAGTACTGCACGTTCATGTGCACGTTCATATATTGTCACCTGCGCAAGTCTGATAGGCTAGCTCTGGAAAGTCTCCAACGTGCATTCACGAAAGGTTTACTAGGTTATCCGTCTTCTCTGAACTACAGAGAACGCTGCCAAACGCTTGCACTCGATCCACTTTGGCTACGGCGACTCAAGCTGAACCTTGCACTTCTGTATAATCTAGTTCATGGCAATACATTTACCGACAACTTCGAGATTCGCTTACAACATAGCTCAATGTACAACCTCAGGAACAAAAATATACATTGACAGCTTTTAAATCCCGTAAAAAGCTGCGTTCAAATTTTTTCCTAGTGAAATATTCCTACATTTGGAATAAACTTCCACATGCAGTTAGAGCCAGTAAGAATATACACCAATTCAAACGAAGCTTAGAAACCTTCCTGACATTACCGAACGTCATGTCCATTTTCAAACTCTGCCTGCATGAAGACGATATTTTTGAAAACGGACCTAATAACATCTGAGTGGAAACCCTGCGTCGCGTGATACAACGTCTGGTACACTTCGAGCAGATTAAAGTTAACAATTTCACCATCGCGCGCGATTCGAAAAGGGCAAGTAATTATTGCGTGGATATATAATCTGAATTTCTGATATAATTGCTATTTTTGACACTTTTAATCCCGTGTATATTACCTACATTTTGTTTACGTCCACTTTTGTGATTTCGCTTTTCATTCCTGATTCCACAACTACATCTGACGCGAGAAAACATTCCACTACGTCCGGACACTCAAAATCCCGTATTGGTTGGACAATTCGCGAGGTCTGCGAAATTCCGTCGATTTTGAGGACATAACGAAGTCCAGTTCAGAGGACCGCCCATTTCCCCGCAAAAGTAGAGGCTTTCTGATCGTTCCTCATCGCGACAAAATTTTCTGCACATTTTTCCGGAACCATCTGCATCAAATAATGGCGGAATTCTTCGACCGGCCACTTTCTCCATCCTCAGATGACGGATTTCTGGCATGACCTTGACCATTAGGTCAGTGTTAACCTTGTGAGGCAAAAATTGACTTAACTACTCAGCATTTTCATTGAACATGCGAAAATTTTGAAACCATCATTTTAGACGCGTGTGTCCCAGATGCCTTCTCATAAACTTGGATTTTTCTCGCTATGTCTGTTTCGTTATATTATTCACGAAACTGGTGTATTGTACAATTATTAATTGTGTA
The DNA here is from genome assembly GCA_014220965.1 of Paragonimus kellicotti. NCBI lineage: Eukaryota > Metazoa > Platyhelminthes > Trematoda > Plagiorchiida > Troglotrematidae > Paragonimus > Paragonimus kellicotti. Next base: position 29,677 of record LOND01005623.1, read on the forward strand.
TGGAGTGCATTTATGCATGTAGCGATAAAATGTGTACATTGATCACGCTCATCTGAGCGTGTTTCTCACAGATGCGTTGAGAAATATGCCATCATTATTATTATTAGATTGAGGTCGCGTGGCGTCCATACGAAACAGTATACGGAAACAGATGAACTCAAGCTGCCTGCCGATCATTGGGAGGTATACCTCTCAGCCAGTCGCGACTTGATGGTTAGAACGCCAGGTATCTATCGCGGTGCAGAAAAATACTCCGATCAATATGACAATCAACGGACTCAAAAATGATGATTACCATGTACCACAGACGCTTCAAATACAAGTTTCTCATCACTTCCCGCATGTGTTCGTTCTCCATGTTGTTCATGGCAAACGTCATTCGGAAGGAGCAGCTACTAGTGTGAATGCATACTGCATTCTCAGACGTTGATCATAGCCTAAGTCAATCGGATGGAGCAGCTACTAGTGTGAATGCATACTGCATTCTCAGACGTTGATCACAGCTTTAGTTAGTCAGGCTTAAGCAGCTACTGGTGTGAATGCATACTGCATTCTCAGACGTTGATCATAGCTTAAGTCAATCGGATGGAGCAGCTACAAGTGTGAATGCATACTGCTTTCTCAGACGTTTATCATGGGCTCGGTCAACGAGACTGTGTTAGCGGTTTCATTCTCTGGATAGATCAGAAAAAATTCAAGTGTATTTCACTACTTACAGCTATTCTGCGTGAAATACTTCTGGGAACAGTTTGGCGATTAGGTTCGAGGAGTTTCGTTTTCCGTGTATCAGTCTGGAATGGTCCTTTGCGGACATTCAGGTTCATATATTGGCGATAGCCGGAAACTGTAATTTGTATGCTTCAACCGACGCTAAATATGTAGAACGTGCATTTCCATCCCAGTGTTACCAATCAACAATGTCTCTGAAAGTTAATATAACTGCAACACAGGTGAAGGGTAGTGATCTGTTGATCATTGTTTTGACTCCCCGTACTATTGCAGCCACAACTTATCCAGTGGACGTGACAATCAGAACTCTGTTTCTCACGACTTTTGGTCGATATTGTCACCAACTTCAGAAGCATGTCTGTATGTTCTGCGATGTTCCAACATGTTAATTATCAACTGTTAGAACACCATTTATCACTTCTGGTGCTCCACGATTGTCTAACCACGGGTCTCCAATGTGTTTTGATTTGAGTACTATCTGGGCTCAAGATATGCGCGATGCCACCCCGAAGTATACAATTTACGTTTATCTTCGTTTTCCCAACTTTGTCACAGACCTTTCATTGTGTTGTGGGCAATTATGTAGCGACTATAATAAATGATATTTTTGATAGTCGCATTCACCTGTATATTTTTGATGCTTTTGGTTTTGCACCTACTTTTGTTTTAGTCAGGCCATTCTTTTTGTAGTCGACGAACCTCTCTCCATGAAACGAAAGTATCACAGGGAAAGCCACTTTTCTAAAGCGTGGGTTTTGGGTGGAATCGAAAAGGATAACACGAATTCGTTTATGGTAGTATGCCCTGGAAACAAACGGGATTCCGCCACGCTGATTCCCATTATTTTCATCATGTGCGCGTGAATCTAATCACATAGTTATCAAACTCGATAACGGCCTAATACCATCATTATAATTGACGGATGGCGGGCTCACCGAGCACTGGATACCATGGCTCATTATGAGCATTGGACTATCAACCACTCAGTAAACTTTGTGGATCCCGGAAATTCAGCCATCCACACACCAAACATCGAAAACTTGTGGCCCAGTCGCCAAAAGCGCTT
>LOND01005624.1:16763-28635 GCA_014220965.1 Paragonimus kellicotti
AGATCAGTGGTTGTGAAAACATAGAGACCGGCTGGAGCGGACCTGAGTGACGGAATGTTCAGTGAAGGCTATAAGAGGCTGGCGTGAGAGTACAAACAAAACAACAGTGAGCACTGATGGGACAGAAGAAAACTCTAAGAAATGAGGCTGTTATATGGTTCAGCAGTAAAAGGGTGCAGTTATCACACTGAGAAAAGACAACGCATGAGAACAGGGGTGCACACCAAACAAACTGCCTATCCGAATCTTATCGTTTTTGGGAAAAGGAATCAAACGACAGTTTATTCTTTCTAGACAGCTTAGTCGTCAGACGACAGGACCGGTCAGCACAACCTTCAGTACACCGCAAAGCCGTTTGGAACAATCACTAATTGCAAGTTCCGTTGTCCGCGCCGAATGATTAGAAGAGGCCTCGTACACTGTTTTACAGAGCCCGAGAGATTTGCGCTGATGACTGCTTACAAGAATCAGTATTAAGAGGGGTTTTCGTATCAAACGGATACCCAGAGTAGTTCGTTAATAATTACAACAAGAGAAAACCGATTGAGACTGATAGGTGAACGGTCACAAAGAAGCCTATGTTACTCACTCTGCCCTTTAAAGGTGACCATATTACGACTGACTTAAGTAGTAAATTGTAGTTTGTTTTGGCTCGATCATACCCCGCTGCTGAACTGAGTCTGTTTCCTTCAATTTGAATTGTTGTTCATCGTGCTCGTAATCGTATATCATAGAAATGTTCTGATTCTCAGTCTATCAGTTCACTTGCTGTCGCGGCGACGTCTTCATTGGCAGGACAGATAAGTGCTTAGACAAAGAATGTCTGAGTACATGCTCAAGTGGGTGGTGCGCATGATGACGCAGCAGGCAGTGGCAGTAGAGCGCCAGAAAAAAATCTGACGTCATTCACGGCAAAGCGAACCACAGGAATAGTCCACATTTTGTAGTGTGAATGAACGACCATACTTCATTACTTATAAGTAGTCAGGCGCAGGCACGTATTTAGGTGTTTAAGTAGCCGGGGGAAAATACAAAAGAAAACATTAAAGCATATTCCTGCAGACAATGGAGTTTACTTTATACATAAACCTGGTGGTGACAAAGGTGAAGTGTCAGTATTATTATGCAGATGAGCGCTCGTGTTTGGGGTGGTGTTGAAGCATATCTCCCCATGTTTTTTGCGAGTAGACTATCCTGTGTCATCGCGTTCTAGACTCACGACAGTTGTTTGACCAAGCCAACTCGTTAATCCTGTTACTTCATATCTAAACCTACAGATTTTATTGAGACCGTTGTTGTTGTGACTCAAACTCAATTGCTGAAAAGGCGAGTAGGCAAAAAGTTGAAAACTAACCTACCGAAATACGTAAAGCGCATCACCTGACATGAATTGCATTGGCAAGTAGCGGGTCAGCACGACTAGATTGCGCAGCAAACCAGCGCAAACTCGAAAATGTCAGGAGTATCGAGCGGATACTGTAGACTGATAATCTTACACTTTGTTCGGGTGGACGTAACCATCTCAATACGGCAAACCATTCACATTAATGCGTTGCATTTTGATGGGTTCTGAGTGATCAGTCTCGCTTATGTAGAAAAGTGGGAGTTGTAGTGTACGGTGGCCATCGGGGTAAATGTGGCTAGAAGAATCGAAATTATTAGCGTTCGAATCCAGGCAAGACAGATGAAAAGTATGAACACATAATTTAGTAAGAAACCCGCGGTAACATTGCACAGAAGAGTGATATGGCAAAAAGCACAGAACAAACAATTAACAATAACTAAATAAGTAAAAAGTGCAAGCAAAGTAAAACGTAACCATTTTTGGCCTGTTTACACTAAGATTGACTCTTGTTAAAAAAGAAATATAATGGTGATAAACGAAGACTACAACACAGCCGAATTTCCCTAATATACCTTGCGGTCATCGGCTTCAGCGTCTCTAGCTAGCAACATTTATAATCTTACGGATCCAAGACTCAAAAAGTCAACAGAGGACAAACTCAGCGCCGATTTCTCCATAAAAACACGAGCCACGTGCTTTTAACTTTCAAACACAGTGACCGCGCGTTCAGGACACGAACGCCTTAGAAGTATTTGAATCACTTACGTTGGCGCAGTGGAAAAACATCAGGCAAAGGCGGGAAATTTGTTTCCAATAAACGCTACCAAAATTCATCGCTACTCACGTAATGTAGCAAAAAGTCGTTCAATACAGCAAGATCTCTAGTGTCCAACCCGCATTTTCCCACGCCACGCATTTATGAACCGGAATTCCAGTCCACAACGCAGCGATGGTTTCTAATTGCACGTCATGTGCACTTCCGTTTGATTTTGTGCGTGTGGTATACGCTTTCTGACGCGGGGTTTTTGCTTGCCATTTCTCGTCCGTTGATTAACGGCTCGTCCGACCGGCCGTGTCGTCCACAATTCACCAGCTGTGAGCTTTGACCATAACTCCCCATCGCGTCGAGATATTCCACCGAGTGTTGGAATAATCGCGCCTTCGATTTGGTCATCCACCACACTCGCCCCTTCTTTAAGGAACTTGCCGCGATTGTACCAGAATGCCAGGCGTACGCAATTGGTACATCGCCCACGAGGACCTCGGATTCCTGCTATTCGTGATAGAAAATGGTCCGTTCCACCGCCTTCTAAATTTTCCTGCGCCGGGGCCGGATGTTTCTGGTCGACCGTAGTCTCTTACTTTCACCTGGTCTCCGATCCTGAACGGGCGCCATTTATGTGTTGTGCCTCACGTCGTATGCTTGCTTATTTCGGCGTTGTCTTTCTGTTGTCCGTTCAAACGCAGTGCTTCGGGTGTCGTCGTACTTGCGGTAATAACTGTCTCCTTCCGACTCTGGACACAGACATCCAACAGAATCCTGGGCTCCCTCTCACATGCAGGCTCAAATTGAGAACGCTGAGTTGCTGCAAACTTCGTCATGCGGTATCCAAACAAAACATCTGGTAGTCCTTCTTCCCAGTTATTGCCTCTACTATTCAGCCATTCCTTCATTGTACGATTGAACCGCTCCGTCAACCCGTTCGTTTGTGGATGGTACGGCGATGTTCTCAGGCGCTGAATTCCCCAGTTTTTTAAACATCTTCCGAAGTTGTCGGCTCTCAAGACAGAGACTCCGGCCCGTGATGACTCTCTGTGGTACTCCAAAGCGAGTCCGAACGTTGTTCACAGAGGCGTGTGAAACCGTTTCGCTCGTTTGATTGGTGTGGAAATGGCTCCCATTCACCATGTGAGATGATCGATTATTACAACTATATAACGATTTCCACTTGGGATGGTTAGGAGTGGACCGAAATGTCCTTGACTCATGTGTGCACGGCTTGCTGTGTTACGATGGGCAGCATACGCGGTGTTGCCGTCGGTGTTTGTCGATTCTGTTCGCAGTTGGGAAACGTCCGAATGAAAACTGTCACATCTTTTCACATTGTGGGACAAAGTAACCTTCGACATAGCGGGTCGAACACGCGTTCTCGCCCCGTGTGAGCACTTGCGTGTGCCAATCGGATCACACGTTCCCTTTGGCCCACTGAAATAAACCGCAGTCTTCGTGGACGCAGCCCGTTCTGAAACTTCCAGGTTCATCACGACGAGTCCGTCACATTCCTCAGATGTGGCCGGCTCCGGATGTGTAACAGCTCATTCAGTCAACCTCTATGGTTAGGTCCCTGCCAGTGAATGTTCACAATTCGCATACCTCACCGTTTTTGCTATTAACACGTCTAGTGGTAAAACTTAACTGTTGTAGTCGAAGTGCCAGTCGTCCGCGTGGATCCTTCGCCATCTTCAACCACAAAAAGGGGGTGTGGTCTGCCTCAAACTGAAGGTTGGGCGGTAATAGGTAGGTCCTCCACTTTTCTATCTGCCAGACGATAGAAATGACATTATTTCAACTACTGATGAACACTTTTCATCTTTGGTTCCGTAACTATGGTTGCGACTATTAATTTGTTCCGACGAATTGCTAGGAAGAGAATGCCCACTTCCGATACAATACTCACTTTTCACAGTGAATCAGGCATCGTCGGATGTTGGCAGTTTTCCTGCTTAAGTTTGTTGGACGCCAACTTAAAGTCTTCAGTCCAGAAAAACAAATAAATTCTTCAGCAGTTGGATGAGTGGATATGCTTTTGAAAATGGAAGGCAATTCCAGTATAACATTTATGAATTGTAACAAATATCAGAGAAAGGAATTCAAACTACGCTTCGACTTTGGTGTTGGGAATTTCTTGATGGCTGTCAACTTCTCTGGCAGTGGTTGGATTTTCCCATTACCAACCGTGTGTCCCAAGCAAACGATTGAACTGCGGCCTATTTGGCACTTCTTACTACTCAGTTTTAGGCCAGCTGCCTCGATTCGTTAACACTGCTCGCAGCTTTTCTGCGTGTTCCGACACTGTATTGGAGAATATAACGATGTCATTCCCATACACGGTCAGTCTTTCCTGACCCTCCAGAAAGTGAAGCAAGAGATGTCTGAAGGTGGCTGGAGCGTTGCAAAGGCCGACATCCTAAGGAATTCGTAGTACTGTCCGTTCCCACAAAAGGTGGTTTCGCTATGCCCTACCGCGCCACTGGTGGCTGCCAGTAACCGCAACACAGGTCTATGAGGGATATTATTCTGGCTTCATGAAGATGTGCAAAAATCTCTCCAACTTGGGGCATCGGGAACACATCTCAAAAATACGGACGATGAAGAAGGCCCATCATACTGTGAGTTACTCGCACTGCATTACACCAGTATGGCAACCGTGGATCAAGTAAATCAGATATTAGTGGTGACAATGAATCGAGGAAGGCGTAGATGTGTATGTACTGGAGAAGCTGGATTCGAATCTCGTTATCTCGATGAAAGGAAGTATCTGTACTGCTACCAACTATGGCAACTTTATGCAAATCCCAGGAAAATAAAAAATTCATCGGTCCGGTAGCTTTATTTAAAACGCATACACAATCTCGGGTTACAAGAATAAGAGCAGAGATTCTTAAAACGGGCGAATCGCCATGTTCATCCGAGTCACAGACGACCATGAAGGAGACAGCAGAAAAGTTATCCACAGATTACACAAAAGACCAATGAAACCATGTAGGGAGCTTATCTGACATCTGCTACGTTTTGCCGAAACTTGTACTTGTATACACTCAAAAAAGACAACGTTTCAGGATATACAATATAAATTCTAGAAGCCTACCACTATATTACATGCCTACTACATTGGACGAGTCGAGAAACTTTTGAGCTATTTTTATGAGCTAACCATTTGAAATTTTTCGGAAATTCGCCGTTATAATTCCCAAGTTTGCCGAAAGATAACAAGCTGCTCCAGAATCTCATATAGAAACAGCATGTTGTCACGTGAATGGCACGAGCTCGTTTACCTGATTTCTTCCACTGAGAGGAAATTTGAAGTTCGATGTCTTTGCTTCATTCAACGTTGCATATAGTGTCCAGGATGTAATAGTACATATGCAGTAGTAGCCATCCATCACCACGTCCGTTAATATTCACGGAGTTCGTGAATACATCGTACCAAGGCAACCACTTCGACAAAACCTAAACAGTCGGCGAAACAAAGCAAACTGAATAGAAAAAGCCGAAGAGCACCAGGGCGTTAGCTCCAAAAGGAGCTAAGTAAATCCGTAGTGCGGATCAGACTAATGGTAATCGTTGGTATAATTATTGTGTTTCTAAACACCACCTCGTGTTTGTCTGTTTGCAACACGTTTTGAAGTAAAGTGACCTATGCTGCAGGAAAGGCACTATAAACTGCACTACAAACTCGGCGGGTGATAATTTCACTGGTAGCTTCCCTCTTGTATGATAGGGTGATAAAGACAGACTTTTCATCCGCTGTCTGAATAACTTCGCGCCTCACTTTTGGTTGCATGTTTCCGTCCAGGAATCGTTGCGGATATCCATTTGTAATACAGTTGATAGTGCCTATCCTGCAGCGCGGGTCATCTTATCGTTCAATACCTGCCGGTACTGGTGCCACACCTCAAAGATAGCTTGCCTAGGTTTTCTTCGTCCTTTTTGTGTTTATTCTCTCACATGTCAAGCAGGTTACGTTGGGAGAACCACAAGGCGGCCATCGGAAAGGAGTTCGTGAACACCTACCCAAAATGGCTTCGCAGCGGTTCGAGAAAGTTTATTTCCAGTACAATCGGTCCTCACTTAATTGGCACTAGTCATCAAAGTGAGTCGGATGAAGCCTTCCGAGTCATCTACAAGGTTCGTCAAGCCCACTCCAGAGCTGTCAGACTGCGACTGTTATCAACGATCCGAGGCAATTGCCATCAGACTGTACAGCTCCTGCCTGTTTGCTCAAAAAAAGTTCGTGCAAACCCTACATCTCCTTTGGCCAACTATTCCACAGCCACTTGAAACCCAAGCAGGCGTGAACCACTTGACACCGCCGAATGCATGTCTCACGGCAGGCACGAGTGATAATGTCACACATTCACCAACACTCCCACCCAGTAGACTGTGATCCGCCGCATGTCCATGATTTTGATGACCTATTTGACTTGCTCCAATTTTTCGTGTATAAAACACATGTACCCCAAGTAATTGTATGAGCCCGATGAGAATTACCGAAGACAGCTGTCCACAAAATCGACTTCTTATGAATTCTATGGGAATCTGGAAACGATTAGAAGAATGGACTACAAGTCTGCAAAAACACTGTTATTACTCGACCACCTAGACCAGGAGAGTAACACAAGAATAAATACGAAACAAGTAGACGGAACAAATTACCTGATTCAGCTCCCGGCACAAATTACGCAGAATACGAAGAACTAACTTTGATTCGACAAGAATGGAGGGTTCCAAATGCAGCAGCTGGGCAGTGGTATCAAGGAGCCATTTATCGGAGTAACCACTGGCGGTTACAGTCTTCTTGGGGGAAGGGAAACTAAAGATGATGAACGACACCAACAGACAGAGGAGCAACCCGTAAGCTTCCCCATTACTCAACAATAGTTCATAATGAAGCAAAACTGCAGTCATGAATTTGCAAAACGGCTCAACCATTTCACTCGACCACTCAATCGTTAGTGCATCTTCGTGAAAGAAAAGATTCAACAGTGAAGCCAACAGGGTTTTTCTATTCCAGAAGGACAAGTCCATTTCAGTTGTATCCAGATCAACAGAAAAGTCTTGTGAACAAATAAAACTGTGTAGAGAATCGATAAGAATTAGTTGAACGTTATTGGGAAAGTTTCGACAGGACTTAACGACACCCATGGTAACAACAAATGCATGCGTAAATACAGAGGAGATCACATTGTTCTCACAGACCTTTACGTGAGTTAACAGATTACGAAGAAACGTTGAAACTGATTGCTCACTGTTCTGAACAGATAACAGGAAAATCAATCTGGAGGAAAAATCAACCAATGCTTTCAGTTCCAATAGACCAGTGGGGTGAACAGGTTTCTTCACTAGGAAACACAGTCTACCCCAGACCGTTTGCAGCCAATTCGTGGCAAGTTCGTGAGGTATGTGAGGGCCGGTAAAAATACATAAAAGTTTAAGTAGGGTTACGTGGTAGGTATTAATCTCAGGGGAATCACTTGCGTCGGGATTCGGAAAAAGTTCGTTGATTATTTGCTCAAGGAGATGTGGACAAGTACAGACGACGGCAGTCGACAGTTTGCGAGATCCCCTGACAGCGTCCCACACTGGTTGGATTAAGTGATGTAGCTTGGTCGCGTGGGCAACGTAAAGGTTGTCTGAGACCGCATTTAGCCATACGGATACAAGATGTGACCACAGCTCGCTACACGTCGATAGGGACTCCGACCGTACACCCATGGCGACAGCCCTGGCACATATTTTCGAAAATTGCGGATGGACGGCAAACAAAGCAATCGTGTTAGATGGGGCAAGGCTAGTGAACGTAATCACTTTAACACAAAGCAAATAGAGAACACGAACGGAGGAATCAGTATTTGAAACCAAACGTTCGGTATCTTCAGGTGAAATTAAAGAATCCAGGGCTATCGGAAGCATGTACGTTGAAAACTTCCTAGCAACATCGAAAACATTGATCAAATAAGACTGGCCAGTATCCGAAAGTGGTGATAAATATGGCAGAAAAGCTTTAATGATCCTGTTATCTGAGACAGTCGCGTCATGCGTCCCGTTATACACGGTTAAATAAGCGAACAACTTCAGTAAACGTTTTCGTTGGTGAACATTGGTTTGTTTATCCAATCTTTTGAGTAATAATTCACAAATACGTCCCTCGAAAACGGCGTCCAAAATTTTCAGATCACGCAAGCTGTAAGATGAATCTAGAAAATAACAGGTTGCCTCTAATAAAACAAGCAACACGTGTGGATCGCTTGAGAAGCAACAGTCCGTGAAGATACGAAGCACTTCAGATATTGTTTCAGCACATAATTGCTCCCCGTATTTGAAAAAAATGACGACAGCGATTTTGAGCAACTGTAGATCATTGTGTGCTTGATGGAAACACACGTTGGAAATGCGCCTGAAGAAACTCAAAAGAACCGAATTGCAGTTGGTAGAAACATCTTCAAATAGGTCGTCATGAAATGTGTTGTGACATAACACCAAGGTGCACAACCGATTAAAGAGAGTATCATCTTTATCTCCGTAAAAATCGTCTTCAGAGGCAGAAAAGATATCGAGTAATCTCATTACTGAGTAAGATCAACGGAACTGCGTAAAGTGCATGCTGAAGACAAAAAGAGAAAAACATGGTCTTTAATTAGAATGAACCTCCACTACAGAAACAGACAATCAAAATGTTGCACAGTTAACCCTCGAAAATAAACCGCGTACAGCCATGCAATGGCAGTTTTTTGATCAGGGCACCAATAATCGAAAAAAAGTAGGTATAATACGTGAAGAATGAAGGGCCAAGAGAAAGACAACTGGCACATCCACAGGTGCCATTCGGCAATTATACTCAACACCATCACACGTTCTGCATGAACAGGAACCACCGCTAACAAGTTTTACTCAAGGAATCTGCGTTGTCATTACCCACTCAGAATCACCCAAGTCTGCAAGTTTAATCATTCACACAGCATTTTCAACCTTCGGCTACTTTTGTTAATGGTAACTTATAGTGGGCAATCCCATAGTTGCCATGCACAACATACTGGAACAAACTAGATCGATTTATTCCAACCCTAACTCATAAATCAGTATCAGTTTGACTGGTTAGCGTGCTTCCTTCATTAAAAAGTGAGAAATTAGAGGGCAAATATCAAAACCTAACCTGGATATGGTTTCTAAAAGTGGCTGATAAATACGGATTCACTTTCACTGAGGCTAAAGATATCATTGCGTAAAAGAAGATACGGATATTTGGTTTTTAAGTACCGAAAGGTAGTATCCGACCAGACCCCGATCGTCTGAGACTTTTATGAACTGTCTCCTCCGATACACATCAAGTCCCGACAAATAATCGTTAGATTACTTACGTATTGTTTGTTCTGCAGTTCCAGATTTTCCCACAAAATGTTCCCCTCAGTGCACAGAAAGATTTTCCTGATTCAGAATCTTGTAAAACGAACGTTCGAGGACTTAAAAAAAAATACTAAATCAGACTACTGAGCCGGGCGTCTGGTTAGAGATCGAAACTGATGCGTCCGACAATGCGATCGCTGTTAACTTGAACCAGAGTGGTCGACTTGTGCTTCTAATCTCTAGTACGCTGACAATCAGCGATAGACGTCATTCTGACATAAACAAAGAAGAGTACGCAATTGTCGAGGTCATTTACAAATGGAAACATTTCTTCGTCAGCAATCGTTTCAAATTAATCCACAGTATTGTGAGTATTCATGGTTGTGTGTGGGCTGAGATACTGCCAGGACGCCCAGACCTAGACAGGAGAACGATTAGGGTTCTCAACCAAAGCCTTTGGCTCAAAAGCCTGTACCGCAAGGCAGCGGTTGGGTGGCAATGTACCAGAACTGGTACTTTTTCGGAAAAAGATGCCAACCTTCTTCCAACCCCCAACCTGGAGGACCAGGAGACTGGTTTGTCAGACCTCTACCCATTGGCCTGCCTGGTATGAGTGACTCTATCGGTGTGGTGGCCACACCGTCCAGTTTAGCCCAATAGGTCATCGAGATGCGCAAGCCGATAGGGTGATAAAGACAGGCTTTTCATCCACCGTCTGAACAACTTTCGCGCTTCACTTTTGGTTGCATGTTTCCGTCCAGGAATCGTTGCGGATATCCATTTGTAATACAGTTGATAGCGCCTATCCTGCAGCACGGGTCATCTTATCGTTCAATACCTGCCCGGTACTGGTGCCACACCTCAAAGATAGCTTGCCTAGGTTTTCTTCGTCCTTTTGTGTTTATTCTCTCACCTGTCAAGCAGGTTACGTTGGGAGAACCACAAGGCGGCTATCGGAAAGGATTCGTGAACACCTCCCAAAATGGCTTCGCAGCGGTTCGAGAAAGCCCATTTCCAGTGCAATCGGTTCTCACTTAATTGACACTGGTCATCAAATTGAGCCGGATGAAGCCTTCCGAGTCATCTACAAGGTTCGTCAAGCCCACTCCAGAGCTGTCAGATTGCGACTGTTATCAACGGCCGAGGCAATTGCCATCAGACTCTACAACCCCTGTCTGTGTGCCCAAAAACAGTTCGTGCAAACCCTACATCTCCCTTGGCCAACTATTCCACAGCCACTTGAAACCCAAGCAGGCGTGAACCACTTGACACCGCCGAATGCATGTCTCACGGCAGGCACGAGTGATAATGCCACACATTCACCAACACTCCCACCCAGTAGACTGTGATCCGCCCCATGTCTATGATTTTAATGACCTATTTGACTTGCTCTAATTTTTCATATATAAAACGCATGTACCCTATGTAATTGTAAAAGCCCGATGAGAATTACCGAAAACAGCTGTTCGCAAAATTGACTTCTTATGAATTCTATGGGAATCTGGAAACGATTAGAAGAATGGACTACAAGTCTGCAAAAACACTGTTATTACTCGACCACCTAGACCAGGAGAGTAACACAAGAATAAATACGAAACAAGTAGACGGAACAAATTACCTGATTCAGCTCCCGGCACAAATTACGCAGAATACGAAGAACTAACTTTGATTCGACAAGAATGGAGGGTTCCAAATGCAGCAGCTGGGCAGTGGTATCAAGGAGCCATTTATCGGAGTAACCACTGGCGGTTACAGTCTTCTTGGGGGAAGGGAAACTAAAGATGATGAACGACACCAACAGACAGAGGAGCAAGATTGGTGGACCGGTTTCTGGAGTCGTCGACCGCGGAACTGCGATTTGAGCTGCGAAGTCAATTGCTTGTCAGCTCGGCAGAAGTCTTCCCTGTAGCCTCGACGACTGCATTTTTAGCACTCATGTTTATGAAATGGACACAAGCGCACATAGTGTCAATCCCCGCATTACCAACAGGGTGATCGGAGGCTTTGAAGATCGCTCCTGGTTGGGTGGCCGCGATCCACCAGGTGAGGATAACCAGTGCATGATGAATAGTCAAAGAAGTTGGATGTTTTGACGACTGCTGATCATCATATCATAATTCGTCGACTCACTGCAGTTCGGGAAGTAAACATTAGGGAAGAACAGGCAGGGTTTCGCCCTGGGCGGGGTTGTATAGATCACATTTTTACCCTTCGTCAAATTCTGGAGCAGCGTCATGTGTACCGCCGGCCAACAATCGCCGTATTCCTCGACTTGAAAAATGCGTTTGATTCGGAAGACCGATCTACACTTTTAGAGTCGCTTGAACTCAGGGGTGTGCCGATCAACTATGTGAACATACTGTCGGTGATTTATTCCCATATTTTCGCTCAGGTTAAGGTTT
>LOND01005627.1:11013-33340 GCA_014220965.1 Paragonimus kellicotti
GATTAGCCGCTATCTCACCGAATGTCTCCAACAACCGACCATGTGGGTCGCGAGGGTATCAGTCTCAGAGGCGAATCCAACCTACAGTGATCAACCTTCTGGTGAACGATTTCATTTCTCTACGCCAGATCATCATCAGTCCACCCGCGCCTCCCACCAGTCGGTCTCATCGTCGGCAAACAATGCTCGGTGTGGCAGACGAATGACTGGCATCTTTAGTACATGACCTAACTATCCAATTCTGTGCAGGTGTGAGGATTGAACAAAAGAACTTGACTGACAATCACTACCACATACCCGTCTCGAAAATTATCTGTTGCTCACTCGCTGGTTTCACCCGAAGCGAACGATCGGACGCAGACATTGATGCCTGGTTTGTGTCTTTCACTCTAAGAGGCCAGGTTTCGCAGCTATGAAATAATACAGTACTCACTGTAGCCTATTTCAAACTCTACACCTCCGCCACCACTGATACAGCTTCCGAAGTACACAAACCGGTCAACAATCTCCATGACTTCATTATCTAACATTAAATCTACGTAATCACAGCAATCTTGCAGAAGCACTTTGCATTTTGAGGCTGCAAAGCGCATTCCGAAGTATTTAGCAGAACGCGAAATAGCGTCTAGCATTGTTTGTGCCGCTTGAAAGTTGTCAAACAACACCTTGTCGTCAGCATAATCAAGATCAGTCAGTCTTTCACCAGGTAGGAGGTCCACGCCGGCATCTTTGAGTGCCGCAGACAGTCCTCCATTATTTCGTCTATGACGAAATTGAACAAAAATGGTGAAAGGGACAGCCTTGACGTACGCCGCTCCTGGTGCTGAAACTGTCAGACAGTTCACCGTAAACCCTAACCTGAGCTGAAGTATGGGAATAAAGCGCCGACAGTATGTTCATATGCTTGGTTGGTACACCCCTGCGTTTGTACGACTGTAAAAGTATAGGATATAATCTCATCGAATCGAACGCACGTTCATGGTCGAGAAATACGGCGTTATTGGCCGGTGATACAAATGACACTATTCCAGAATTCTGCGAGTAGTAAAAGTGTGATCGATGCATCCTCGAGAGGGACGAAACCCTCCTCTTTCGTCCCTGATTTCCTTCTCTCGAGCGGCAGTAAGACGACGAAATACAACGACAAAGCCCTTGTAACTACTGGGGTCGAATAGATCTTCCGATGAATTTTGAATGATCGCCTAACAGTTTTCTTGTACATGAGAACTAACATCGAAAGATTTCAGCACAGAAGGATGGTCACCGTCGTCTGCCCAATTTGAAACAACTGAGTCGAGGCCTCCATTAACGCTCACCAAATTCTTTGAAAACTGTCGGTATGAGATCAGCTGAGCCAGCGGCATTGTTAACTTTGAGAGCGGAAATGCGAATTGCGAACCTCAGTCTCAGTGGGTGGTTCCAAATCTACCGACCAGGGTGATACATCACAAGTTTGTGGTGGCAACACAATAGAAGCAGGAGGCCAGCTAAATTGACCCTCAAAGTGTTCCGCCCAACGCTCTAACCTTCTGGACTTATTATAGATGAGTGTGCCATCTGCCTCGCTGATAGCTTCACTGACAGACGGTCGCCTGGGACCAGTGGCACGGATCAGCTTAAAGAGTTTGCCGGTGTTCCCTGAAGCAAAGCGGTTTCCATTTCCTTAACTTTTTCCACTAACCAAGCCTCACGATCAGCCTTTAGACTACGTTTCAGTTTCCTACGGATATCTCTTCTAGACTTGTTATGTGAACTACCAGGACGAGAAACTAATTTCAAACACAATTACCTACTAGTATGTCGGACCAAAACATGCCTGTACAAACTTTTACGGTCGTTCAAGTTGTCTCATATCATAAATCCACTGTTCGCCTCGTCCCACTCGATCCCAATTCCCGTAAACAATTGGCTAGGTCACATTGACCGAATGGATCGAAAGAACGCAGAAATGTGAAAACTTTCGAAGGGATATCAGCAGACGAAATATGAACACACAACCGGCCTTGTTACGGCATGAAAGTAGGAGTTGGTGAAGCAATCTCCATCACGCTGAAACCAACTGTGTATTAGTGTAGAACAGAAACGCAATAATTTCCTTTATAAATTACCACTTTAATTGCATTGTTTAGATTTTTGTCCACCTGTGTTAGGAGACCGTGGAATAATGGTGTGTAGTCAGTCGAGGTCGTGGGAGAATGTGTAGGCTGGTGCGAAATTCCATAAGTTCGAACACTCACTGCTATTCCCAAACGTCAACTAGACGACCGATGCTGAGAACCGAGTGCGCGTACGTAAAACTGGCACTGGTGGAGAGCGAGGGCCATGCGTTTGTGTGTCACTCCGCGGTCTCATTCCTTCGGGTTTACACTGGATACGTGATGTGTGAGTGGAACCACAAGTGATGCAGCGCAAGCCACTTGCGGTGATGGTTTGAAGCGCAGGCGTCCTTTGGCTTCGGTGTTTGTTGCGAATTTCAAGGTTACAGAGAGTAGGACAAAAATGGATACTGGAAATAAGCCCCCGATTGCATGACATACAGGACTGCACAATTATGTGGTTCAACCAAGGAAAGTCCCGGATGCCGTCACGAAACTGACTCGAGTGATAAACTGTTGGATATTTTCAAGAGAATGTCCGGCTAATATGAATTTTCTAGATAGGAACAATGCTTGATATGGACACCACGCGAGGCTTCACAGTGATTTGGCCTGACGAACGTGAACTGTTTGAAAATACACAACCCTCATTACCTGAGATTGGTTCGATGAAGTCGACCAGACCGGAGCTGTGTTGATTGCTCAGCGGATTGGCAACAGTGATTGCGTATGCGATCTGCGAGGCCTGGGACACGGAGAGTGGCTCGGATACGACACGCTTGTTCGCATAGTCCACGCTCGCACCGACTGGCTGGCCACCCACTGTGAGCGTGACCGACAGATTTGACCCGTGGTCAAACGAGAATTGCAACCGTTCGTCGGGGCCGACGGCGATCTGGCTGGTTCCGATGCTCAATCCTATTTGTGGATATGGGAGAGGGGATGGTTGAAATTATTCTCAGAACGACTGTGATTAGGGCGTGCGAGTTCATGCAAACTAGTTACATGCTTTAGTCGTGTGCACATGGTTGGACAAGAAATGGATAGGGTAGTTTGCAGCGTTCAGCCCACACGGATCACCCATGTAAGCAAACACAACATTGCCCTCCCCGCACATTGATTGGCGATAGACCAACGTGCATTGTCTGAATATTTACTGATCATGGGTGCCAATAGCAATCTGTTGATACTTTTTGTCATGGCTGGTTGTTGCTCGGCGTCTATCGCTCACTAGCGATCATTGATCCAGTGAAAATTGGTCTCACTATCTTACATACGACCTCCATTACGGTTCATTATGGTGCACACAATTTCACACAATTCTATCGAGATCGAAATTCGAACAGATAAGTAACAGGATAGTTGCTGATCGACCAAGATGTGGAAAACGGATTGATGGGTCACGGGTTCGCTTTGTGAGATTTGATGGTCGGGTGGTCACAAAGAAGTTCCAAGTCGCGGATTTTATGCCGGTATACGCATTCCCACATTACTAGATGAGAAGAATTCGGTCTAGACTGCTAGCTGGTCATCATGATGATGGGAGCTGATCCGTTTTGATCACACTGTCAGCGGTTCAACCCACGCGGATTTCCTACGGACACAATTACCCCTGACATTTTCCGGCCAGAATGTCAATGCCTTGATAAGTCGACGCAACAATGTTGTATTTTCAAGTGACCTCATAGTATTACCTTTACGTCCTAACCCTCCTAACCACTTGACCTTTTATCCCGTAGAACATCGCTGGAAACTCTTGAGTTGAACGTGCACCCAACGTACCGAACTGTAAACACTTTCACATCTGAGGTTAAGGCTTTCGATACTATAGCGAGTCAAAACGCATTGTTGGTCTTCGGAAATATGTGCAAATCATTTTCGGTTGAACCACGTTCAACTGTGCAGATTGCCCGGGATATTACATTTAATCAAGTGGGGTTGTGTAAAGAATGGTGGCTAACACGAAAATCTATTATGCGGAGATTCCCCAGTGTCTACCCAAGGTCAGATAGGTGGTCGGTAGGTGGGTGCGAGTGCATACACATAAAATTTCAGCTGGTGGAAATCAATATCCAGAATTCTTTCCATGTCATCCTCAATCCTGTTAATCATCATCGCTGTTACCGGTATAACATCCGCGACTTTACACTGTATGGGAGAAAGAATATACCTTAATTTTTGACATTAAAGTAGGGAAAGGGGTGAGGTCTACCTCCTGAAACCTCGCATCTAAATTGAGAAAACCGACAGCAAGAAGCTTATACCTCACAGACAATCAACCATGTGACACTTGCGAGTAAGAAAAAATTCTTTGCAGTCCTTATTGCCTCACGTCAGTGACTGCATCCATTTTGCAGATGACGATGGTATTCGCACCTCTGAACACGCTCAGACGTCGTGTGTCCCGGTGGTTTGTCCGTGGAGGTGAGAATGACTTATAATTCCTAAGTTTTCCGGTATGTGCTTTCGTTTTCTCAAGCCATGTCGTCGACTGGTCAGCTCATACTTTCTGTCACTCGACTGGAAGCCTGGCTAAGAGCATACGGTGGTCATTCCAAATACATGGCTAACCCATGCCAACCGCATCGTAAGCAATATGGCTGTTTGCCCGTACGTATTCCGGAACACTCGGGATAGGCGATCGTTTATTCAACTAAACACACTGCACAGTCCGCTGTAGTTGGGTCCTGTACCGCGCACGCCAACTGAGCGTTCACCATGCTGAGCACGATATACCAAGACCATCAACAGTTGGGTTAAACCGTGTGGTGGTCAAGTAGCGACGTGATTAGAAAACATGAAGATCAAGACTTTTCTATGGAGTAAATTGGGTAGGTGTCGCCTTCGGTTAAGATCCTCGTAACCGCTCAAACCTTCGGCTGGAAAGACTGCTTGAGTCACGGGTGTACTTGCATTAATACCATCTCTGACTCTCCCAATTTAACTATCTTTAACAATATTTAATCTTTTTGGTAAACTTTTCTTCCAGGTTATTTGAAGTCGCCGTTGAGGTGATCGGCGGTTCCAGCCACAACACCTTCTGGTTAGACTCAAGGCCACTGTGAATGACTGAACGAATGAGTGATCTATGTAGCGTGGCGATACTCACGTTGTGGTATTTCATCATGTTTATCGTTTATCTACTGTGACTGCTATTGGATCATGAGATTTTCTCTGTTTTTAAGACGAGGACCTATTGTAGTTGAATTCTGTTAAGAATAAAATGCCATTTGATATTCAGTCCAAATAAGTCCGGTGGCGACAGGGACCTTGACTGAAGCAACCACAATAAATCATAAATGAATATCAATGTTGTATAAACGATTATAAATGTGTTTACAACGAATCACAAATGGTTAAGCTCTGATCGGGAAACCAGAATTTCCATTGCACATGAGTAACCACACAAGTGGAATTGCGCGTGAGCACACAGTTTGAATACACTTCTGAAAAAACCAGCACTTGTACCAATACGTGAGCGCACGTATATTATCATCATAAACGTCAATACATCAGTGGTTCACACTGATGCTTAACTGCCACACAACTACGAAGAAGAAGAAAAACAAACCCTGTATAGGTAAAAAGGACTGAAAAAGAGGACGGGAAGGAACCTAACTACTAAAAATAGCTACGTCTATATTCAAACATACAACATCAAGGTGCCTACACCTTGCAAACAAACAACCGAGCTGTAAGTGAAAGTAAGGCGTCATCAGCGAGACAGCTTCCTTACGGCTTTCACTAGCACGCCCATTAAATGCAACCACTTGGCAGACAGATCAGCCAAACAACAACAACAACAACAACAACAACAACAACAACAACAACAACAACAACAACAACAACAACAATTCACGCCACTGAGCACGATTAACCGCTATCTCACCGAATGTCTCCAACAACCGACCATGTGGGTCGCGAGGGTATCAGTCTCAGAGGCGAATCCAACCTACAGTGATCAACCTTCTGGTGAACGATTTCATTTCTCTACGCCAGATCATCATCAGTCCACCTCGCGCCTCCCACCAGTCGGTCTCATCGTCGGCAAACAATGCTCGGTGTGGCAGACGAATGACTGGCATCTTTGGTACATGACCTAACTATCCAATTCTGTGCAGGTGTGAGGATTGAACAAAAGAACTTGACTGACAATCACTACCACATACCCGTCTCGAAAATTATATGTTGCTAATTCGCTGGTTCCACTCGATTCGAGCGATTGAACGCAGACAACGTTTACGCATCCGGAGTTATCATACCACTAACCGAACGATTGGTATGTACAACTGATCGATCACCTATTTGTTGGTGATATTACAACCGGACCGACAGCTGCACATTAGCACCAGTTTGCGTTCTCCAGTTGCTTATGTTCATTGAGATGGTGCGCATCAACCTGACCGAGCAGCCGCGACATGTTGGATGGTTATCGACAGTTCGATATTGGGGATCGGCAATGATAAAGATTCGACGCAGACCAAGATCCACCGTCAAGAGGTATTGGCCGTAGGTCACGATTTTGGAATTGTTGGTCGTCTGTATGGTGTGCTCCACAGGTTCAAAGATCGCTTTTAGTTCTACTTGGGGATAAAACGCTGACCTCTGCACTGATGTCAGTGAGGAAAACGCAGTCCGGTGGAGTTGTCGTGGACATAAAACAGGCGACTGTTGGTCTGGCCAGCGGCAGCCGTCGCCATTACTGGCTGGCTAGGTCGTTTTCCCTGATTTGCATTGCCCTTAGAAAGCAAACTGGCATATGCGCATGGCTTTGTGCATTTTCGGGTATCATCACCGGAACGCCGGTTACAGTTAGTTGTTTGTGTTTTAGATGTGGGAGGTCGCAAGCGAGAACGTGGTCGAGAGCGCGAGGAGTTACAGCCATTCGTAAGGCGTCCAACGGTGAACGTTAGCTAGGACACCTGATGTCGCAAGTTAGCAAAACCTGTCTTGTTGATGGTGAGCACGACGGGGACGGTCACACACAAGGTGGACTAAACACTTGAGGAAACACTCATGAACTTTCTTAGCCGTCTCTTCTAACTTTTCTGATTGACTGTCATGGTCTTTTACTAACAAAATGATTGACGTGTTCAGCGGGAGGCACTTGGTCCGTTGTTGCCTGAGGAGGCAGTTAACTAAGTAGTTTTCACCGACCAGGGATCACATGTGGCGAAGCGCCATGTGTATGCCGGCCAATAACTGCCGTATTTCTCGACCACAAACGTGCGTTCGCTTCGATGGATTGATCCATACTTTTACAGTCGCACAAACGCAGGGGTGTACCAACCAAGCATATGACCAAAATGTCGGCGCTTTATTCCCATACTTCAGCTCAGGTTAGGGTTTACGGTGAACTGTCTGACAGTTTCAGCACCAGGAGCGGCGTACGTCAAGGCTGTCCCCTTTCACCATTTTTGTTCAATTTCGTCATAGACGAAATAATGGAGGACTGTCTGCGGCACTCACAAGATGCCGGCGTGGACCTCCTACCTGGTGAAAGACTGACTGATCTTGATTATGCTGACGACAAGGTGTTGTTTGACAACTTTCAAGCGGCACAAACAACGCTGACGCTATTTCGCGTTCTGCTAAATACTTCGGAATGCGCTTTGCAGCCTCAAAATGCAAAGTGCTTCTGCAAGATTGCTGTGATTACGTAGATTTAATGTTAGATAATGAAGTCATGGAGATTGTTGACCGATTTGTGTACTTCGGAAGCTGTATCAGTGGTGGCGGAGGTGTAGAGTTTGAAATAGGCTACAGTGAGTACTGTATTATTTCATAGCTGCGAAACCTGGCGAACCAATTCCCAGTTTGTGTCCTATTGGATGGGTCGCAGCCTATGATCGAAAGCTCTACCACCACTCAACACGCACGGACGGCATCTCATAGTATGTCGCTGTGCGTTCGCATTAACGTCCTCTCCTCTCGAGCTTCATGCTGAGAAAGCCATGGCGCTGAAGTCTACGCGGAGCCCATATACAGCATTATTGAATTTGTTATCGAGAACCTTGGTGCCAATCTGTATGGCTTCTAGGTGCTATGAATTGTCGTACGCTCACACCTATTAAGACCTGCTCTCTCTTTCAGGAATATACACCATCTGACACAGTTAATCTTCGTGGGAATACTGATCTAGCGTTGTAAGATTGCCAAGATAACATTCGCTTGCCTGAGGTGACGTATCATCGTCATAGAACGCGCGACCTGCGAGGAGCAGAACTGGTGCGGCACGGCGCGCATCGCGGGGTGACTGATGATGATCTGGCGTAGAGAAATGAAATCGTTCACCAGAAGGTTGATCACTGTAGGTTGGATTCGCCTCTGAGACTGATACCCTCGCGACCCACATGGTCGGTTGTTGGAGACATTCGGTGAGATAGCGGTTAATCGTGCTCAGTGGCGTGAATGTTGTTGTTGTTTGGCTGATCTGTCTGCCAAGTGGTTGCATTTAATGGGGCGGCTAGTGAAAGCCGTAAGGAAGCTGTCTCGCTGATGACGCCTTACTTTCACTTACAGCTCGGTTGTTTGTTTGCAAGGTGTAGGCGCCTTGATGTTGTATGTTTGAATATAGACGTAGCTATTTTTAGTAATTGGATCCCTTCGTGACCTCTTCTCTTCCTCCTCTCTTTCTGTATTGGGTTTGCTCTCATTTTCTCCGTAGTTGTGTGGCAGTTGAGCATCAGTGTGAACCACTGATGTTTTTGTTCACGCTGATGACATGCCAGTTGTGGTTATCCGAAACCCCGTTCACTCACTCTTCAACCTGACATTCGGCTTGTCAAAACATTGAACCTTTCATGATCATGCGCAGAAACCGAACGTACAGTTATTGCACAGATATGACGATTTTTCTTCAAACTTCGTACGATCCACGTGATCACTGTTGTGTGACTAAATGTCATGAACCAAACGAGACAGACTATCGATTGACATATCTGGCTCCAGTAGGTGTTATCCAACACGAGCTTACTTGCTATACGTTTTTTCTCACGACTAAATATGCACAAACTTGGGGTTGCGAACGTGTATTCGCATTATGTTGCTACAGTAAGACTTCTGCGCTAGGCGCGCTCTTGTGTGAGCTTACCTAAGTCAACCCTCTGTGTGATTCGGCGGTCTGCTAAGAAGGCGGAATCATCATATTGTTCGTAGACAGCTGCGTGGTGAGGCTGACTGCATGAGATATATAGCGCTTGCTACATCACTCACGTCGTCTGCGACCTTCTGTGCGTGTGTTTAACGTCTAATCCGCTGCTATACTTTTCGCGCCTCGTCTAGTCCCCACTCTATATAATCGTTAATAGTGCTAATCGTGGTCGCTTAACTGCTAAACACTGGTACATTAACGACAGGTGTGAATGACACTGGAGTTGACTTCGCGGACCAGTGCCTGACGACACGATTCTGAGGTATCCTCCTGACGTTATGCATAGGAGATTGCTAGCTCAACCCGGGGCTAGTGAGGTCATACATGATCAGAACTGTCTAGTGGACGCTATATATCCCTTGTGTGTGATTCATTGATGCGAGCTCAATGCTGAATGCTCCAGGATAGTCTACCATCCACTGGCAATAATATACGTGAAGTGTAGAATGATATAGGCTACTTTCATCGTGATTGTGCTCTGGGTTGTTGTTTGGATTTTCTGTGACTCGTTCATCTGTGATGATGGTGTCGGCAGCCTCGCAACAGAGAGTAGAACTCGTGCTGCTAGCTAACCGCGATTAATGAGTCAATCGTATGGCACGCCACTGCGCCCGTAACCTTGCGATTGTCTGACTCGGTTTGTCATGTGATCTTCCTAACTGGGCACGTAGACTTTAACGTGCTTACATTTGTGTTGATATTGTACACTCTACCGTCTCACCGAACAGTCGTGACCGCCTGCTTTTGCTTACATTTTCGACCGTACATTTGTTTTCCATGCTACATTACAGTACTGCCGCTTAACCATACCTATCTTCCACATCCACTTTACAATTGCATTGGTCATCCGTTGTCATACACGAGCTTCATCAATAACTGCCTTTTGAATTTTCGTGAATACAGCGGTTGATTTGAAGGTGCGTGTCAAAGGCTCTTCCATTGAGTAAATCGAATCAGATTGCCTGTGAGTTAATTCAACCCGAACCAAAACAGCCTAGTGACATAACAGAACGGTCACGGTGTGGAGTATTTCGTACGCGTAAAATGCTATTAAGAGCATGTCATTCCTGGATATCATCCGACTGTTTCAGATGACTGCTTCATGGTACTGCGCGCGAGTAACGAGGAGTTCAATCACCCGCCTCCCCTCACACAAACTAGAGCGGATAAGTTGCCCAAATAAAAGCGAGAAAGCAAGTCGTTTCGGCTTCGTGGTAGACATATACGAA
The DNA here is from genome assembly GCA_014220965.1 of Paragonimus kellicotti. Classification (NCBI taxonomy): domain Eukaryota; kingdom Metazoa; phylum Platyhelminthes; class Trematoda; order Plagiorchiida; family Troglotrematidae; genus Paragonimus; species Paragonimus kellicotti. The sequence goes on from LOND01005627.1 coordinate 21,492, forward strand.
ACGATTACAATTTGATTGCTCAGTTTACTTGGGTAATCCGTAACAGTCCAGAAGTTCATTGAATCCGTTCACAACAATCGTAGTTCGCAAAAGCCAGTTTTGTAATAGATGTTGTCGGACATTCTCATCAGGTTGTTATGGTTATATGAGATACGTCTGAACTATATCTGAAGCTCATAACAAGTCACATAGGTCACTGAATATCACCGTTGATGTAGTGGGTCGCGGTCTCCTGGTATTGCATAGGATGATGACGGGTATGTGATGTTGGTAGGTTTGTGTTGAGACATGTATGCCAGTGTTAGGAAGTTTGCGCCCGCTCATATTCAACTGGTTATGGAATAACTGACCCTAAAAGGTGGGGGTTTGCACAAATTTCTTTTGCTAAGTCAGACACAAACTGTGAGGTTTTATGGTCGTGGATTGTGTTGTTGATAACAACCGCATGTTGACAACTCTGAACCGAAATTGGCGAACCTTTAGAATGTTCCTCTAAGTTTTGTTTCATGATCGATGTCCGTTATCAGCAAACCATTTTAACTGAAATTGAGCTTTCAAAATCGTTACAAAATCACTTAGAGAGGCGTTCACCAATCATATCAGACAATCACTCTGTACTGCTCCTAACGTGACCGGCCTGTCAATGACAGGTAGGAGATTAAACCGTCGAACGTTTGTCAACTGTCAGTTGTCAGCAGACCTTACCGATGGGTAACGTTTTTATCCTAGTTCGACTCTGCTTCCATGACAAAATCACGCGAGTAATCGCTACTCAAGCGCATAACGTCCTTTTTTTTCACTTGCTTCGGTGCCGAATGAAAACAAAACGTTTCCATCTTATCAATGTTCTTTTCCAGCAAAACCACATTGATCAATTGTTGATCAATCTACGGATGGAACCAAGTTTCCTGAAGGAACATGCACGATTCCGTTGGCATTGCGAAGTTGGTCTCGTAGAGGACATGAGCAACATTATTAAGGAATTCAAATTGGCTCGTCAACTCATTGTACGTGCGGACTTTACAAGTTTGTTGGTTTAGGCAACCGTATTTACTACAAAGAGTCGTGTTTATTTATAAACTCACAGCCACCGAATGATAATGATATTTACTGCCATCCACGTGGTAGTTAGCTAGAGGCCAGGCTGCCACAACTGGCACCGCGGCCATTGCTCGAGAAGCCTGACCTCATATAACGTTCCGAGTGTAATTCTGCACGCCACGTGGGGGAAAAACGTTATGAGGCGTGACTGATGCTGGTGTTCTCTGCATAACTAGCATATCCGAAGATCGATACTACCCCAGAAATAAGTAGCTATTGCTGATGAAAACCTTACGAATTTGTCATATGCTACTGATGATAGGCGCAGCGTGCATCTGGATGATTGGTACACTACAGTTAAGTTTGCTTTCTAGAATAATAATGCTCCTTATTCTCTAGAATTATCAAGGTGTGCTTGGCACACTACTTGTAGTCCAGAGCTCGTGACATACTAAAATGCAGATGACCACACGAGTATTGAATAAATCCTACTGGTCGGATATTGTATACCCTCTTAAGCGAATCGGGCAAACTGACGGTTGCGCCCAAGATACCATGTCTGAAAGTTAGAATTTATTGGATCGATTAAACATGGATCCACAGTATAATGTTTGTTACTTAACAAACTAATAACAGACCAATGAAACGGTTTTTTACAATGACGACAACAACAAAATAAGCAGATACACAGCAGACAGTACACAATGTGTGAGCAAGAGGCATGTAGGCTTAGTTCCCACGGTCGATATGGTGGCCAATCCCAATAGCTACCGATTGATCGATAGGCACGCACACAGCAGTGTGGAACAGTCGATGACACATTACGAGGACCTACCATCTCTTCCTCCGTTAGTTGGGGCTATTCAGCCTGAAAACGGTCCACCGGATGACGCTCACGTTGGGATGGGCGCAGGGGTAGCTTGGCAGAGGGAGTTCGCTCAGTCCTGGACGTGTCACCTGATTCAGAGGATGGTGAAGCTATCGGGGACTCAGCGTTTCCTGAACTGGACGCCCGCGGATGCATATGATCTAGAAAGCTCGCACATTTCACTCGTTTTCCATTTGAGTCTGTATAATTTGTCCCTTAGCTTTTGTGACAGTAGCGGGTTGACATGTTTTCAGTGGGTAGACGTACAAGAATGGGATTAGACTCAGACATACATCTGTTTTTAATCTGAATGTCGAAATGGTTTTTGTTAGTTCCTGTTTAACAACTCCCCTTGATCGAATTCCTTCCTAAAGTATGTCCAGCCGAGTATAGAGACGACGACCGAAACATGATTTCGATGGGACTGCTGCTGGTGGCTTTGTTGACAAGATTCCGATAGGCTAATAGAGCGCGATCCAGACGTACGCGCAAAGGGACAACATATTCTTCATTGTCTGCGCAACATGCCCAATCAGGCCATTCGAAGCAGGGTGATAAGGTGATTTAGTAAAAGCTTGATTCCACTGGAAGTAATGAAATCTGCAAATTCGGCGCTGGTAAGCACATAACCGTTGTTAGTCACAATAGTTTCTAGCAAACCAAATGTTGCGAGGGTTGTACGTAATTTGATTATTGTACTAGTCGTTGTTGCCGTTGGGAGAATGTGAGCATCAATCCATTTGGAATGGGCATCCACAATCGGTAACATTATCTGACCTTCAGACAAGCCGAAAAAGTTCCAATGAATTCGATCTCATGGTATTTCTGGCCATCTTCAAGGGTGTAGCGGTACCTTGAGGGCTAGATTACTGTTTTCTTGACATAATATGTATAATTTAATCACCGACGCAGTGTCACCACATGTAAAAACGAGATAACGATGTTCATTTCCACAATGCCTGGGTGAACATCATGAAGTTCATCAAGGATGGATGGTCGCAGTCTCTTCGGAATCACCACACGTGTTCCCCAAAGCAGACACCCATTTTGAAGACTTAATTCGGTCATTCTCGATTTGGAGAAGTACAAGTTCGTCAGGTGTCCGTTCTGGCCATCCTACCTGCACGTACCGCTTTGACTAAGGCTAGTACGGTGTCTTTGTCTGTTTCTCGTCGTATATCCGTCGACGTAATAGAAGAATGGTTGAAGCGTTGAATAAAATGTGCGAATTCTTCTGAGATGAATTCTTTGAGCGGTATACCTTGATAATGGTAGCCTACTTAAGGCATCAGCAGCACTTTTGAATCGTCCGGAAGTGTGCTGAAGTGTAACATAAGCAGATAAGATGAGAGACCAACGAGTCATCCGCAGGGAGGCACTTTTTTATCACTGTTTCCTTACCCAGTAACGAATTAAGGGGCGTGTGATCCGTAAAAATTGTGAGCTGTCGTCCAAGAAGGTATGGGTGAAACCGTTTCACACCAAATATGATAGCCACGATTTCCTGGTCAAGCTGTGAGCAATTCTTTTCTGCTGCGCTCAGTGTCCTGGAACAGTAAGAGATGGGACGTTATGATCAATCTGGAAGATTGTGCAATAGCACGACACCAAGACCGTTTGGAGAAGCATAGCAAGAGGTACAATTAGTTTTCCTGGATCACAATGCACTAGAACGTATGGTAAAGTGAGAATTTGTTTAATTGTGTAAGAAACAGTTTCACAAAGCTGAGTCCACCGCCAGCATTCACCCTTTCGCAGAAGCTGAGAAAGATGCTAAAGTTGCTTCACTGCGGAAGGTATGAATCGAGAAAACTGTGTTACTTCTCCCAAAAACAACCGAAACTCGGTCACGTTTTTACGTAATGGCGCATCTAGTGAGGCTTGTATTTTCCCTTCTAGTGAATGTAGGCGTTCTTCTGACGGTTTAAATTTGAGGTGTTGTAGAACGTGGTACCAGCAATTCATACTTTTCTCTTTTCAATACAAGACCTGCATCTGACAGTCTCTTCAAGACCAAGTCCAAAGTCTGCAAATGCTATTCAGTATTACGTCCGGTGATCAGAATGTCATCAAAGTATGCATGTGTATTATGTATATCCTTAACAAGAGAGTCAATGATATGTTGAAAAATAGCGAGTACAGAGTTAATTCCGAATTGGGAATGGGTGGGTGGGTATAACGGAACAATCCTATATACATGCAAACCAACTGATTGTTAGACACGCACATAATGCGTGTGGATCAGTCGATGACGCACCACGTGGACTTATCATATAGCCTATGCGTAAACATGTTCACTTCGTAAGTGCCAAGGCCATAGATCAGACCGTGGCCTCTGAGAGGCTATGGCTTACTGATCAATAAGAATTAAGAGAGGAAAACACCAACAGCGTACTTAGTACGGACATGGGCGTCATAACAGATGCAGGAACAATAAACACATTCACTCATCACACTATTCCCACTGATTTATAACCACAAGTATACTGCCAGATGACGGTAATAGAACGAACGAACTGCTAAACAGTCATGCAGAAGATCCCTGATCGGTCCATCAGATCATATAAAATGTTCGCTTGAACTATCAGCCCATGAGTGATAGACATGTAGACAGCATCCATAAGGATTCAGAGACCTACAGAACATTGAGTCGCAGTCATGATCCATCATTCTCACTTTCTTGGTTGTCCAGGGCAAACTACATTTATGTCTAGATTAAACGAACGTGTTCACATTTACTCCATTTACACGTATGCCAACAACATTAAAATGATCCTTTAAATCTTCTTTCGTTTAACAGCCTATCAGATTGTGTATTCAGGGTCCTCCTGCAAGTGGAAAGACCACACTGGCCAAACGTTTATGTGAATACTACAAACTACATCACATTCACATCAGAGGCGTTATTGAAGAGTGTTTGGCAGCTTTGGTGAGTGTGTCCATCGTTAAAAATGATTATAAATTGTAAGACACTAATTGTCATATCAATAAATTGCTGTGTGCCCACCGAGAGACGGGCATATTCAGTCAAGAAAACAGTCGCGTACTGAATAGTTGTGATAACTACAAAGTGTACGTTATAGTGGTTGGAATGGGAATGATACCGCAAGAATGTGCAAAGTAGCAAAGGGGCCCACAGTGTCATATATCCGATTGCACATAGCTACGGCCTCCCTAACACTCCGATCAGGTGTGCGGTCACGGAAGAATTGTGCCCGTGGATATATATGGTAGTGGAAAACTTTGATACATTGCATCTGATAACGATGATTATGGTAAGACCATACGCCCGATAGTGCTACCGACGAGACAAAGTGTTTGCAAGTTATTCCAATCAGAATAGTCATGTGTGTTTTGTCATTTAATGTAGGTAGGTAATCTGTGGCATCGCATTTCGCTGTTCATAGACCATACAATATTCCAATATCGACAACGCAAGTATATCAAAATAGTGTCGACAACATTTTACCTTCCATCAATCGATTCTCGTACACAGAAACGACGAATCGAGGCAGCTGCAGTAAGCGGCACCAACGACAAACAGCCACTACGCGGACCAAAACAGAAAAACGACGTCGATACAGAGGATGACAATGATGAGCAGGATGGAGATGATTTAGGAGATTCCGAATTGCTGGAAGCGATTCAGCAGAACATGGAAGAGAACAATGGTCGCCTAGACGTGGAATATCTCAGTGAGTAAGTCAAATACGAAGCGGCGTTAAAGAACTAACTACACACAATTCATTTATGCTCGAAAAAGTTTCATAGTTTTTATGATGCGAGAGCAACATTGGCAAATGTGGAAGTGTTTTAAAGGACTACACTACAACCAGTCAATAGTCATTCTTATGTCTGCATAACCAATCGCCCGATGCCGTTCGACTGTCATAGGTACAATTGTGTGACTTGTGCACTGTTGACCTAAGAATGCTACTTTCACACTTGATGAGTAATTTCATAATGATTTGTCTGTCTTCTGAGAATATTGTTCCAAAGTTCGGTTTCAGTTGATCGGTATATACTGTGAAGTCATTCAGTAATACGCTGAAACAAATGACGGAAGCTATAAGGTATTCACTCCCAGATAGTTCAAGTAGCTTGTGTACAGTGGACACAACATATATCCAAAGTGAAAATGTAATCACCTTTTCCCCTGACCTTCTTCTCTGTTTACTTTCAGCTTCTTCAGACAAAAATTAAACTCGAAACCATGCCAAAACCAGGGCTACGTCATTGACGGTTATCCTAAATCCAGAAAGCATGCTGTTGGATTATTTTCAAGTAAGTATGCATGTCAGAGTATGCTTGCTGAAATGCACATTAGCACTTTGTTGCTTGTAAATCACTTGACAGTCTTTCAGAATAAACATAATCTATCCGAGATCAGCATATTCAGTGGGAATTAACTGAGATATTAGGCCGCCGGTTTCGTAAGACAAAACACATAACCTGGTACCCTGCAGATACCACATTACTCTGATCGCAAGGTTCGGATACATTGATACTGGGTAATCGAAGCTAGATATACATCAGTCTCACAGATTAAATTTAACCTATCCATACCAGTTTCTTTGCAAACTGTTTTTGTATGTGTGATTGTACGAGATTCTTAAGACAGTGAGTACCAATGAGTTTTTGAAACCGATGATTACGGCGATATTTAATCTTTTCTTCACAAGTGACAAGCGTCCAAACTATCAGAACGTATGATACTTGTTAAACCGCCAATAATTTGCTTCTGATATAACTTATGCTTCAGTTTGCTGCAAACATTATATGCTACGTGAATTTGTGTCAGCATGTGTCCATAGAGTCGGTTTGACCATTATTTACTCTTTTTTTTCATCTCTGACACCTTTGTGAAATTCTCAAACTTGAAATTGTGTTGACGATTATGTGTATACGCTCGCCTATGCATTGGGTTGAATCGTAATAATTGACCAGGATAACCACAGAAAGGGACATATCAGTTGTGGAGCGAAGACACTGAGCAATAAAAAATTGTTTTGCGCTCTGGCCTCTTAGTAGTATTGTGTTTGGTGCCATATGACATTGGACTGGAAGACGGCCGTCTGATCAACACCGTGTACCCAGTTACTGTCATCTCCAGGATTGCCACACTAAGTACTTGACCGTACTGACAAGGTTGAATGGCGACGAATCAGGTTAATTATGGCGAGGTTCAGATTACGAGCGCAGAAGGACCTTTTTCTAGCAGTCTAATCGTTCAAAGGATGATTCCATGAATAGTAATGCGGAAACAACAGAGGTCATAAAATGTTCAATCGGTGAACACTATTCACACAATTAGATCAACGTAAAGTTTCTTCAATGCAGAATTGTCGTATAACATACACCTCCGTTTGAGTGTAGTATAACATGAATCGTACGCGCGACAACTAAAGAGCAGGTCTCAACGCCAGGAAATCGAGGAACCAGGAGCGACTACTGGAGACGTGTATGTGCACTGTGTTACGCGTCACTAAACACAATGACAACGTATTGCTTCCCAAAGAGCACGGATACACGAGAGCCATGCAAAATAGTTTTTTGGGCCCGTTGTTCTGTATTTTCACGTAGCTTGTAATGGATTCCATGTTAATGAGAAACTTCTCAGACCAAGCGTCTTTTTCGGTCACAACGGAACCATTCAGCCTGCATAAACCAAGTTTAGCAATCGTGGTCAAGTTACTACCCGAATAAATTACATCTTCCATGATTTTTTTTGCCTGTAAGACAGTTAAACATCAATACCATCCACTGAGTTATTTATATCAATAATCATGGAAACAGTGGATAGGCAAGGTTTATCTATTGAGTAATATACATAAGTTAGAGAAGCAATGAAACAGTATGAAATAGTACTTCTTTGTTGAGCCGTTAATCTCAGTCGATTCGAGATGAATTCTAAGAGGATAGGGAATTTAACCCATAACATAAGGGTCGCATGTTCACATCCATGCTCTCTCTATCCCTTAGCCTGACAAAGTCAACTAAGAATGACATTATTTTATAAAATCCATAGAATTTGAGAATTAATACAGTATGAGCTTTTATCTTTTCGAATTTGGTCATGTCCATCACGTAGTGAATGTTACAATTTATTACCAGCCAAAATTCAGACCAACGTTAGATACAACTGTAGACCACAACAGTAAGAGTCGCTGAACGGTAATGCTTTCGTCTCTTGAATTTCCACTGATAACTATTGATTTGCTTGATTGAATTAACATAAGTAATTAATTCTAAACCTTCCAGATCACTTTGCTTGCTTCTGTCTCATTAATTATGGGAAATTTTATGAGACGAAACAATAGCACGCAACACGTCCCTTTCCAATTTGGAACTGGAATAAAGAAGATTACGGACTTATTTCACAAAATTTACCATCTCGTAAATACTACTGAATGTTTACGAGTGCATACGATTTGCAGCTTAATGTGTTCAAGCAAACAAGAACAGCCAAACTTCCAGAACGTCCAAGTTCACAAAGCACGCCATTGGAACCATAATAGTGACAAATTTAAAAATGCTTCCTTATGAACACGTCACTCTGGCTCATGTGACCGACAGCAACAGTTGTATAGACATCAAAGTACAGTGTTCGGGCTGTTTAACAATGAATACAGAATATAAAGCGCAGTTTCAGGATCACACTGAATTTGATACCATTAGCATGTTTACCCGCAAGGGACAGTGAATTGTTTTTTTTAATGGTACATTGTATGCACGTGCGTAATGATGCGGAGAAATTTGTCCGGTCACAAATAGGGCGATATCGAACTATTTTTCATTAAAATATGCGGTGAGTGAAAAATGAAAATATTAGTGAAATTTAAACCTAAGAATGTGGAAACTGGAAACTAGCCATATCACAAGATTGAAAAGTTATTAAATACGACTGTGTATAAGTACGCATCGCTCCCTAAATAACCGGTTCTTCAGGCTGAATTTACCATTCATGTTTTACATGATTCATCTTCACGTTGTGGAAAGTGGCGTCATGAGCCACAATACCTTCTGATTAGCCTCATGAAAGCCGTGAACGAAAGATGGATGAACGAATAAATGAATGAGGGTGGGAGATGTGAGCTGGAATCGAAATACCTGAAATAAGATCTTTGTGGGTAGGCAGCTATGCTACAGTGTAGCACATTGTATTGGTATCTTGGTTTGTCGCTTGAGCAACTACCCAAAGGGTTGGTATCCCGGGCGATCGGGGAGTTCACTGTACCCTCGAGTTTTCAACCGTTTTATTCTTTAAGAGCTGTCCCGAAAAAATACATGGGACTAACTGAACAGCCTAGTCGGTATCGAGCCCACGATTACACGGATACGCGTGAATAGCGCTGAAGAGATATAGACATTCATTAGCGATAATTTGCACATAGGACTGACAGTATTTGTGTCTTGGTGAGTCCATCACAATAAAGTTTAAGGATATCATCACACAGCTGGCTTGCACTGGACCAACTGGAATTTGCCCAGTACAGCCTCCATCCTATATGAGTCCAAAGGAAGAATATGGGAATGGTGTCGGCAAAAACCATTTCAATGCAGTCAACCTAAGCTTATGAGAGAAATGCTGGATTAAAACGAAACCCCTATCCATCGGACACATAACTAGGCAACTCTCAATTGCTGAGATCCAAGCTGAGAAGAGCGTAAGGCAATAAGGAAGCAGAGTGCGCAGCACTGGTTATGAAAGGAATTTATAGATTACAATAGCAGTTCGTGCGGTTTGTGTAGGGAAAGAAACAAGAGAATAGTAATTTTGACCAACAGCCCAAACAAAATATTTAGAAGAAATTTCACCAATGAAGTAGTAGAGCAGAATAGCCAGCTAAAGTACCGTGGTACACACACATTAAAACGGAAAGGGTACATCCACTCAAACTCAAGGAGGTTGTAGTTTTATGAGAATGAGAAAGATACAATTAAGTTGATCAGTCTTCTCCCAACGCGCACGCGACCTGGTGATGGACCGTACTAAAGAGATGTGTTGAAGGTTAATCAGTCGGGGACAGATGGCATATGCGCAATTGCATTCGTCACCGTACGACGTAGTCTCATTGCTTTGATATGGAACGTATTAGGCAATCCAATCCAGTCCGCAAAATTACATCTGGTACAAATCTTGGACGCCACTAAGAACCACAATTATCAAGTTAGTCCGGTTTGAAGTTGAATCATCCCCAGTGTAGGATCGATACTACAACATGAAATGACCGAATTAAAACCATTTTTGTACTGCATATTCTAGTAAGCAAGGTTTGATATACCAACAAAGATAATCACCTCCCTATTTCTGAGTACATTTACCTGCAGGCCTTTATTTTGAACTACTGGCCGTCAGCGTATAAGAACCTACTGTTCAACACAAGTTGAGCCGAATGCCAGAAGCTTGGTTCCAAGAGTTTAACAACGAACAGCATTTCAATCTAGTATAAACTCACTTGAACTGACAAAATGTTTAACAGTGCTCTTTGAACCTATTCAGACTATGCCGCGGATGGAGAAAATGAAGAAGAGGTAGGAAACGAAATGGACGAAGGTCAAGAAACAAAAGAGAAAGCAGACACGACACCAACAGCTAACGAACTGTTTGCTAAGCAATACCTATCATCGGGTTTCGACATCACAGACGTTCGCGAGGAGCCCAGATTACTCCCAAGACAGCCAATACCAACACAACTCCCCAAAGGTTTGTTACCCAACTACGTATTAGAACTGCAAGCGAGTGATAAGTTTCTGCGGGACCGAATTATGAATATGCCCGAAAGTATGGTACACGGAACGCATTATACAGAAGCTGGTTTGGTACGTCGGCTTGGGGAGTATCGATCTAACCAGCTGGGACTCAATCCACTAGCTCCAGCCGCCACCAGCATTCCATTATCAGATTTTGAGAGTGCACAAATCAGCGGTAATCAGATTTCTCCGTTAGCTTCTGCAAGTATCAACGAAAATTCCGTTCGGGCCTACTTCGATTCGAAAGGTGTGATACAGATACCAATAAACGTGATGAGTGATGAAAGCGAAGTAAGTCAGAATATAGCTCATGTTGTTAGAGGTAGGCTGAAGCAAAGTAGCGTTTATTTTTCATAAAGTGGTGACGAGGACATGAAAACGTTATTACCAACCATTCTTCACTGGTTCAAGTGTAACAGCCAGTTTTGCGTTTTACTGGTTATATTGTTTTACTGTTATTCTACTCTTGGTCTACTGATTCAGTTCAAAATAAATGAGGAAATTAACAATGTCCGAAACATTATCAATTTGTTGGCTGTCGTCTCAGCTAAAAAGCCGACATGAATTTCCAAGTTACCATCAATTTGAGATGCGGACAATTTCATCGCTTGCCGATCGGATAGCACAAGACCACACGTGGTAATAATAGTCCACAGTCCCAGTGCGGGACTAAGGGATATATAGATCGACTGGAATAATGCAGTTCATTAAAACGAAACAATAGAAATGAAACAGTGAGATTTGGAAACAACAGGAGTAATGTCTTCGCTTGTTGAATTTCATTAGTAGAATGAATTGAGTCAAATATGGTTGGGATAATATGGACCCCCAAATTGGGGCGACTCATAAGACACAAAAGAAGCATGTAGAGTGGAATAGGCTGAAAAAGTAATGCGCATCTAATTCTATGTTTGACTGGTTCTGTAGAAAAGATGGGTCGATAGTACGGTTGTTTCAATAAAAAGGCTTGGGAAGTCAAGAACCTGAAAAGTGCCAATGAACAGTGGAAGGGAGAACAAACCTATTCACAGACGGTCGAGTGCATTTCAGCTTGTTGAAAGCATCAGTGGGAAGTCGGCAATAACTTCATTGTCACAGGTCGAATCTGCTGAAGACCTCCGTCGTCGAACCTATATCGAAGAACAGTCCAAAATCGTTTAGTAGTGAAGTTGTAACCTTAGGTTAG
>LOND01005628.1:9199-27757 GCA_014220965.1 Paragonimus kellicotti
CACTTTGTTTTACCACACACAACGATCCGCTTCTCTTCGGGTCTTCAAACACCCGGGTTAACCATGTATGAGCAGCGGGATGAAGGTGAGGATCAACCACAATCCAAGGACAGAGGTCAATGAACGTGAGATCACCTTGGATGGGTGGTTTACTTCCAGACCGTCGGACCCCCTATATATATATATATATATAGACAAGGACTGTGTGAACTGCATCTTCCTCAGTACCTGCGTTATGTTACACACGTTGCTCTTTGACTTGTGGCCTCTCTCTTTTGTGAAACACACCTTATTGTCAGAAGTCAAAACGTGGCGAACAAGCTCGTTTTCGGTGTGTCATCTTCAGGCCAAATACAACACAATAAATATGAAATTTGTTGTCAAGTCTGGATTTTGTGGAACCTAATACAGTGTGAATCCAGTATCATTTGGATATCTCATTGTCTTTCGATTGGCGAACGTTGGACATTGCGTGTGCTGGCACCTGCAATTGACTGTGGAATATTTCAGGAGATGAATGGCCAACAATAGGAGAATATATATAGGTGGTACACGTGGTCACCAGCAGTCTATTATGCGCACGACCGTCATCATGTACTCAAAACTGGCAGTTTCAATAGGAACGAAGGTGCTTGCTGTCAGTCAGCAGACGGAATTCGAAGGCAGCAGTCACTGATACCAGGGTGCCGGTAAGAGGCTTCGTGTGCTGTGGATGGTTAGTCGAGTTTCCAGTGTGTTCATAACCGGGATGTTCTGCAAGCATTTTACTGCCTTTTTGAGACAATATTTTGGATGCTGCTTGAATGCAAACCCGCCTTGTCTGGTGCGCGATAGCGTGGCAGCGAGGCAGGTGGTTAAGTTATGTACTAAGGATGCCAGCTAGTCGTTTGCCACACCGAGCACTCTTTGCCGACGCTGCGGCCGACTGGCGCAAGGTGCGAGGTGGACAGATGATGACCTGGCGTAGACAAATGAAATCGTTCACGAAGGGGTTGGTCACTGTAGGTCGGGTTCGTCTCCCGGGCTGGGGCCCTCGCGACTCACAGAGTCGGTGGCTTGAGACGTTAGGTGAGATGGCGGCTAATCGAGCTCAGTGGCGTGAATGTTGTCGTTGTTTGTCCGAGTTGTCTGTGAAGTGAGTGCACTTAATGATGCGGGGCAGTGAAAGCCGTAAGGAAGCTGTCTTGCTGATGACGCCTTACTTTCACTTACAGCTCGGTTGTTTGTTTGCAAGGTGTAGGCGCCTTGATGTTGTATGTTTGAATATAGACGTAGCTATTTTTAGTAGGTCCCCTTCTCCCTTCTTTCTTCTCTCCTACCACATGGGGTTTTTCTCACCGTGGTTGTGTGGTAATTAAGCATCAGTGTGAACGACCGATGTATTGCCTCTACGATGAGGATGGTGATGTGGACACCCGATTGTTAAACGGTTTGGATCATCTGCTGTAATCGCTTGCTGGACATGGTAGACTGGACGACTATTCACTATTTTGTAGGCGATTTTGAAATGAGCTAATCCTCATCCGCCGTATGCTAACCCGCTCCATTGGTCCTGACACCTCGGGCTTGTTTATGCCGGTGGGGTTCCCCGTTGCTGCCTTTTGAACTACTACCCCGGTGTCGCACGGAACGACGGTTTTTTGATTGACATGATTTGTCCCGAGGGAACACTCACGGGGGGCCTTTCTCTGCATGCTTTTTAGCGAGGTTATATTTTTATTAATTTCCCATACCGCTACGGGACTGTGTTCCACATGCTTATCGTTCGCACGAACCCTATTTAACCACAATCATCAACCAAAGTGTACGGTGCACCAACCGCGTTGCCAGTTCATCTTTGTCTTCACTGTCGGTTCGCTGTTTGTCTAACCCTCGTTCGCTCACAACTTAAGTCCACTCAGCAGTGTTCACGAAAAACCTACATGTATTCCGATGGCGTATTTTGCAAACGTTTCATCTTAGTGCATGCCTGAAATTTGCCCTGTTGCAGAAGGTCGATTGGACAAAAGTTCAGGTGGATTTTTTGTCACCATACGCGGGATATCTTAGAATGAACGTTCCATTACCTGTAGCATTTGCATGGTCTCATGAAGTTTCTAACAGTAATTTATTGTTGGTTTTCAGCTAATAACTGAGATACTATTTATTAATGCATCATTAGATCATGAGTCACTACAGAGGATTGAGGTCGTTAAAAGGAGGCGTTTAAAAAAGGATAAAAAAGGCACTGGAGAAAGAATGTGAGGGAAAACAGAAAAAAATATGCGGAAATGTTTAAATTTGTACGTGCACAAAATGAACGCTTTCTCAGGTATACACAATGAATACCAGACGCGAAATGAGAATACAAATAATTGCGGGAGACCGAACGTATATTATACGATAATTACAATAGGTTTCAATCAGCGCTAAACGACACCGGTACGCAAAGGTAGCTAGGGAGGTTGAGGATCCGACCATCAGAGCGCGCGAAAAAGCCGGAAGTACAATATGGCGCCACTGACAAGCATAGACCGACAAGCATGCAAACAAACAAACGCGATCGCATGCAACAAGCAGACGGCAGACAAAGATCCTTACGATCCTATGTACAATGTGAACTAGGATTTTGGGAAGAATTTTACACATCGTACAGCAGGCAGACCGGGGTTATCTCCAGGTCACTACAGTATGGTTAAACGTTGTAGACCGTGTTCAAAATTATCACGATGTTTACAATGTGTTCGTACCGTTTCCAGATATCATGAGTTTGCCGTTCACAGTGTTTTTTAAACGTTCTCGATGGTAATGTGAGCTATGCTGTCCATACATGGCAGCTGAGGAGTAGCTTTTTCGTGGACGTGATCATTAAGCAAACAGAGAGTAGGCCGTATTAATTTGAGTAGTGGAAGTTGAATGCGAGTGAATTTTTCCAGGTAGTTTCCCGATCGTCCTGAAAGATTTAAATTATGAACACTCAGGAGTTACTTGCGGGGGCTCGAAGGACACTTGCGGGGAGCTCACGAATAACTCAGATAGCGGGCTTGCTATTATGTACCAGACACCAGTCAGGCCACATGAGGATGGACCTCATCTACCTCAGTGCGTCATAGATCACTCGAGTGTTCCCCAAGTTGAGGTAATGCTTGTGCAATCGGTCGAAGATTTCGAGCGAATTCAGCGATTTCAGCGATTTGTTCACGGGTTCGAGGTTGGGGACCCAATTCACCCGGATCCAGTCAGTTTGTCCGTTTCGATATCAGCGGTTTTCTGTTGACCTGAAAGGCAGTCATTGAAAACAGGGTGTAGCACCGCTCTTGGGGGTTTCAGAGAATACCGAGAACACAGTGAAGTACTAATCTGATAGAAAAGAACAAAATATAATCTAACAACTTTTAAAGTAAGTGAGAATCTAATAACACTTTGAAACGGTCCCTAGAAGAGCAGCTAACAACCTCTAATGGAAGGTCGTTCCAGTGGTTGATAACCCTGTGAGAGAAGAACTGTTGCCTAAGGAAGTTTCGGGGTCGAAGCTTATGGAGCTTCTTGTCGTGACCCCTCCAACTATGGTGGGTATGTCCTTCTTCAAGCCGGTGTATACGACTTGATTAGCATACTCAGGCAGTGGTCGTGTGTAGACACCCGTAGAGCGACTGAAAGGCATGTCTGTCTATGCGGGGAAAGACCCTTTTTCCCATCCCGAGAGTCCTAACTCCCCTATGGGCGGCCATCTGGTGGTGATAAGATGAAGATAAACCGGTCGACAGCCAAATCCCTAGGTCTTTTTGAGGTCTACTTTCGCGATATCTGTTACACTTTGTGTACCATGTATCACGAATAGGTTCCAAGAGTTTCCTTTGAGCGACAAATGTGCAAACCCGCCGTCTTTTCTGAGGAGATTCCAGTCACCCGACCGATACTTATTGCCGTCATAGTCGATGTGTAATGAACTGGGATCGCGGGCGTTCCATATTTTTACATCAAGAACACACAAATAAGGTCGAGAGGGCCACTGGTGCACCTCAGAGACAACGGTGGGCAAAGTACGCATCGTCAACGAACTCCAGCGGTGACACGGGAGGAAGAAGAATGGTACGATCTGGTTTTCACCCTGAAAGTCCTGTTGCCAAGAAAGGATGCAATCCAGCGGAGAACCTCTCCTTGGATGCCATAAGCCTCTAGTTTATGTACAAGAGGACCGTGTGGGACACGGTCAAAGGCTTTGGCAAATGACGCTCTCGGATCACAGTTTCTTTTTTTCAATTTTCTAGAATTCCCCTCCGTTTGACTTATGATGTACGTCATCTGCTGCCTATTTTTTTGGCTCAGCTCTAAGCCTCGTTAATTCAGCCAACTTCGTACACTCTCTCCTCCGTATTTTTTCATTTATTTCAGTTCTCATCACACGACCAGCACTGAGATTGCCACGTCGTTAGTGGGGACGTTATCTGATTGAGTAGTCGTTGGATTTATGAGCACAAGCTCGTTTGCCTTAGGCTTGCAATGTTGTATTCGAAATAGACAGCGAACCAAACAGCGCGCCTCCGCTGGAGCAAACGAGGAAGGTTAATTGATTGAGTTATTTGCGAGCGGGTGAAAGGTTGGAAGCCCAAATTGCTCGAATTGTTAAGATTCTTCTTTTGATGTTAAGTGTGTGTCAGCTTCTCCGAATATAAGTAATGGAGGGACGAAAGAAGCAGTGCCCCTCACATAGTGTCACTGCAGGTGCAATATAGCATAAAAGCGGATGGCAGTGTCGTTTCCCCTATTATTTCTGCCAAGCAGCTGAGAGTTTGACAAGGCCTCCAAACTAAACTCTAAGGGTCAACGGCAACTGGCGAAAGACTATTTCAGTGGACCACCACTTTGCGACATAGAAAAACTTATCCGGAAAAGGTCGGAGGTCCTAAATTAAACAGCTGTTTGCGCAGGCCGCGTGGGTCACATGGATTTGCGACAGTAGGTAGTTTCTATGTTTACTCGTCAGAAGAGGCAAGAGAGGCAAAACTGAGGCGTCTTTGCAGTCTTTGGTGAAACTCTCACGGAACGTTCCGAAGACTTGTCACAAGTTTTGTCGCAGCTAGCTGCAAACGCCCACGAACAGTTCTGTCTTTCTTCAAATCAACTATCAACGGAGCCAGCGTACTGATACAGTATTTGACCTAAACCCTACAAGGAGTTTAAAAAATATTTCTGGTTACTTCAAGGAAAAGTCCGTTTTACAACGCCCAGTGCTGCGAATCCCATCATGACTGTTTTTTTGTGATGAAGTGAAGAATGGAAATTGGAAGATAGCCTGACACCCAGGTATTTTTCACGACGAGTAACAAGATGTTGCCAAAAGCACCACCAAGAGACATGTGCGCACAGCTAACGTCGCTGAGGGAAAGGCACCACCCATCCAACAACTACTCAACGGTACTGAGATTAGCATACAGTGTATGGAAATCACGGGAGTTCCAGATTCGCAAATCATTTGCAAAGAGGAGAAAGTTACTGGAAGGTTTTCCAAAATGTCAGTGTAGAGTGAAAATGGTAATGGACAACTACTAATTGTAATAATACTCCTACTGAAATACGGACCAAGCTAGGAGCCAGCTGTAGCTCAAAAGCTTCTACCATCAATGAATATATTAATTCGGTAGTGAACGTCACCTCTGATACCATATGACTCCAAGGTTCCATGGAAGTAAACCATGTCATCCGGTCATTAGCTGCAGGGAGGCCAAAGAAAGGATACTTTAAACGTTCCGGCCCACTTGTAGAATCAAATAAAACAAAGACGATCGGTTAACAATAACGCAGAGTAAACAAGCGGTATATTGCCAATACGCGAGCGAATAACAAGAAGAAAATATAACCCAGCGGAATGACAAGCGAGCCCGCAGCGTGAGTAGTACGTTCAAATACGCGGAGGTACTTCCGGCCTCAATACTCGTTCAAACAAATGTTTAAGCACATATAAAGTTGGGAACAAAAAGAGTACAAATGGCAATCGTAACTCTAACATAATTAGCCATAAACAAATAGGGTCACTATACACATGCAATTGAACCAGAAAAATAACTTGGGTCGGTAAACGCTGGAAGTGTGGGTTGCCAAGCCGATGTCGTTTGTATAGAATATAGAAATCTTGTAAACATATAGAATAATACAGGATAACAAATATATGCAAGAAATACCATGAACGCCTCAGGGCACTGCTGGTGTCCGGTCGGCTGGGACTGTCGGTTGAATCCGGTGGCAACGTTTATAAAACCACCGTCAATAAATATGGCGCATTGTTTTGAGTAATGATTAATAATTTCGGTTGAAAAACTCACTGTTGTCCCCCGGTCGACTTGCGAAACGTCGGCTGGTCAAAACTCGACATGATTTGTATTTTGCGCCAAACAATTTTTAACTTGTGGCCTACAAAGCAAGACTATTAAACATGTGAAATGGGGTTTTCAACACTGTTTTACATGCGTTTTGACAAATACTTGCTTTTTATAAGAGACAGCTCCATTTGAACGTGGACAGCAGTGGTGATTGTACGATGTATCTGTACAACATCACGCTTCAGCGGGCTTCGGGAATCACACATGCGGTACATGGGAACTTCTCGGGGACGAAACAGCAGGAAATAGCTGTTTCAAGAGGAAAGATAATCGAGTTATTGCGACCCGACCCGAATTCTGGGAAAGTGTACACACTTTTAACGTGTGAAGCGTTTGGCATTGTGCGCTCTTTCATGCCTTTTCGGCTTACTGGTAGCAGCAAAGGTTCGTAAATACGTTTTACTTCGCAGTGATATTTCTTCAGATTACTTGATCGTTGGTTCGGATTCCGGCCGTGTTGTTATCCTCGAGTACATGCCGTCGAAAAATGCATTTGAAAAGGTTCAGCAAGAAACGTTTGGGAAAAGTGGATGCAGACGAATAGTGCCTGGTCAGTACCTGGCCGTCAATCCGAAAGGAAGAGCGTTCATGATAGGTGCTGTCGAAAAGCAAAAACTCGTTTACATTATGAATCGTGATTCGCAGGCTCGATTGACTATTTCGTCACCGCTTGAGGCACACAAGTCCAATACTTTGGTATATCACATGGTCGGCGTCGATGTTGGCTTCGATAATCCCTTGTTTGCTTGTATTGAGATGGACTACGAAGAGGCTGATCAAGATCCGACGGGTGAAGCTGCACGTGAAGCCAACCAGCTGCTTACTTATTATGAGTTGGATTTAGGTCTTAATCACGTTGTTAGAAAGTACTCTGAACCGTTGGAGGAGCATGCGAATTTTTTGATAGCTGTTCCCGGAGGAAATGAAGGTCCTTCTGGTATATTGATCTGTTCAGAAAACTATATCACATATAAAAATTTCGGTGACCAGCCTGATATACGTTGCCCAATACCACAAAGAAGAAATGATCTAGACGACCCGGATCGAGGCATACTTTTTGTCTGTAGCGCCTCACATAAAACGAAGGTAATTTTCAATAAGCGACACTAGTTACTTTTTAGAATTTATTCTTTTTCCTTGCTCAAACGGAACAGGGTGATATCTTCAAGATCAATCTTGAAGTTGATGACGATATGGTGACCGAAATTAAACTCAAGTACTTCGACACGGTTCCTGTTGCATCTGCAATGTGCGTACTGAAGACCGGATTTTTATTTGTTGCATCTGAGTTTGGTAATCAGTAAGTAGCAGAACAATTCAATAATTTTCTCCAGCTCATTGTATCAAATAGCTCATCTTGGCGATGATGATGACGAGCCTGAGTTTTCTTCTGCTATGCCTTTGGATGAAGGCGATACTTTTTATTTTGCTCCGAGGCCGCTGAAAAATTTGATAGAAGTTGACGTTCTTGATAATCTTTCTCCTATCATGAATTGTCAGGTTGGCATACCGTTTTATTTGACAAGATTTTTTTAGATAGCAGATTTCGCTAACGAAGATACTCCTCAACTGGCCGTGCTTTGTGGTCGTGGTCCAGGGTCAACTTTCCGATTGTTGCGGCATGGTCTAGAGGTTTCAGAAATGGCTAAATCAGACTTACCTGGCAACCCCAACGCCGTTTGGACAGTGAAGCGCAGTTCAGAAGGTTGTTTTACCTTTCATTGTTTATTCAGCTACCACGTTGAACGTGCACCTGTTTGCGTTTAAGCGCAATCGCACTTAACTGGAGGTGTTTTTTCTCAGGCCAAACGAAACGGTCAAGGTTTTTGGCCATTCACCTTCATCCATAATCGATTCGTTCTTTGTTGTCCGTTGATTTTGCGTGCATCTCAAGGAGTTGTAAACCCCCCAGCGTTAAAAGGTGTGAGTGTAGAGTGGAAATGATTTCACCCGCAACGCACAACCGTTTACTGAACGTTGTTTATCACATGGCATATGTGATGGTAGTGTGAAACTTCTGGGTTAAAAGGATCTGATCAAGTTGAAACTTTCGAAGTTGTAAACGGTTATCGTGAATGGACTACTGAGTTAATCTGTTGGGTTGTCTCAAACCAGGCTTGCCTAGGATCTGGTACACGTTGTTGAATCGTTGCTTTTATATTGTCACCACTTCCTGCAAGAGCTCCTCGAGTCAGTCTTGACTAATCAGTATGACTGTTTCACAGCTCTTTTCAGCGTGAAATCATGTCGCTTACTCAACAAATTCAATAAGGTTGCATTGCGTGCTTATCACGTGTCATCTATGTGATTTAGTGACCATATGTTATGCATACGTTTGGACTGAGGACATGTTATTGGCTGTTTTTTCCCGTGTACCTTCTTTGTAGATGAATATGATGCTTATATCATTGTTTCCTTCGTGAACGCTACGCTGGTTCTTTCTATCGGCGAAACCGTTGAGGAAGTTACCGATTCTGGATTTTTAGGCACGACGCCTACACTTACTTGTTCACAGCTAGGAGATGATGCTCTGGTTCAGGTGTATCCAGATGGCATACGACATATACGCGCTGATAAACGCGTTAATGTGTGGCGCGCTCCAGGAAAGAAGACCATTGTTAGGTGTGCAGTCAATCGGCGTCAGGTAGTTATAGCCCTCACTGGTGGTGAGTTGGTTTATTTCGAAATGGATATGACGGGTCAGTTGAACGAATACACGGAACGCAAGGAAATGCCCGCTGATGTTATTTGTATGGCACTCGGTCGTATACCTGCTAATGAACAACGTTCCCGCTTCTTGGCTGTGGGTTTGACTGACAACACAGTCCGCATTCTTTCATTGGATCCTTCGGTAGGTTTGCCTCTGTTTTTCACTTTTGTACAATGAGATTCAAATTTGTTATCCATACTTCTGTCAATGAATTCATCTTTGCTTAACACGAATGACCGTCAACAGCCTCTGATTGAGCTTTGTGCTCAGTTGTTGGACGACAACAGAAAACTCAGTTAGGAGAAATCAGGCTTAATTCGTAAAACTCCTGGATCGACTCAAATACCCAACATTAAGGTGCCTGCTCTGGCTTCCGTTGCCGCACTTCATTAGCTGCTCGTAATTTACTGACTACATTGCCAGCTGACAGCAGCGTTCGTGTTACTGTACCCAGCTAACCTCTGTTTGATCCAACGCTTCCATCCGGCGGTTAGGGAATTACGAGGCACTGAGTACGAGAAGTAGACTTAATTTGGTAGTAATTACTTTCACTACCCTGCACCTAGCCATCCGTTGTCCACCTGCTGTATTATGTCAACAAGCAGGCGTTCAAAAAAAATCGCAGCGTGGTAAGTAGTTAAACCTTCAGTTATGTAATCTATCTAAGTCTGCGCATTTTTTGGAGTTAAAGCGGATGAGTTTGTTAGATTCTCGCAACGGAAAACTTGCCACATCCTCTTGTTACTCATCCACTGATGTTTCCTGATTCCCGCGACCAAGGGCGAACGTTGACTACTTCGGTAGATTTTTCTGTCTCCTAATGACCATGTTTCACAACCCTATTGTAAACTTTTGTGACATGTTGTGAATGCCACCCATGAGTTTAGGTGATGTCATTTTGATACCAAAGACAACCTGCTGCCACAAACAGTTTTGGAACTACTACCTTCGGCTTTGCTTATACTCCGTTCGTTATACAACTTTCTGAAGTGAAGTAGTCTGAGTAGCTCTCACTACCAACGTTGTCCACAATTTTGGAATAACGTCCTAATTCTCACTTTGAGCCGTACCTCTTGGTACTATGGCCTGGCCTGTGGCTGGTTCTGACGGTGACCCACAGAGTAATAGAGTAACAAATAACTGCAAATGTGAGAAGAAAGACAATGAAGCATCATGACACAGAAGAATCAGTAATTTTGCGCATACGGGCTCCTCATTGACTTAGGTACACTGCCATGTCAGTGAGCGTTTCCAACCAACGTTGTGGATAGTCGCGAACTCCCCAACCAGGTAGACAACATCCACCAATGTTACTCAGCGGAGCGGTCAAGAGTTTCATAGCCTGTGATCGCATCACTGCTTGGCCGCTTTTCAGTTTCTTCCAACCATCAGTAGCCATAGTGAACAATGCGCGGTGTGGCAGACGCTTTGTCGGCATACGGAGTACGTGACCCAACCAGCCAAGACTGCATTTTCATTAACTCGGGTATCGGTCGCAAACTCCCACAGTTCTCAAATACACTTCGGTGGATTGTCGTGTTGCCCGGACGGTCAGTTCATTTGACGCTAGTTAGTTGGCGGAGACCAGGGCAGTCGAATAACAAGAGTCCATGCACATCTTACGCATGATTAGACCAGGTCTATAATCTGTAAAACAAAAGTGAGCGCACACGCTTCACCCGGAGCCTTTGGCTCGGGAGAAATCTAACCTGCAAAACAGTGAGGCGAAGAACGGGGTTCTCAGTCCATTTGGGCCGATGACCAGCAATGGTTCGGTTCGTGTTCGTTTCGAATGGAGCCTGTCCAACACACCCTGCGTGATGTTGCGATAGAAGCAACGCAGTCGTTGGAGGATTCACAAAGGGAGGCAGATCTAGCATAGTAGATCTGTCCAGCCAGGGAGTCCAAGACCGACAGCGCTGTTGAGACGCATGCCTCCTGTTGCCGGGGTTGGTAACCAAATTGGTTCATACGCCCTTCGAATGATGCCCAGCCATTTGAACTACTCGGCACACCTTACGTACCCGTTGGAGCCGGTAATCACCATGATGATTCGTATTCCTTCCTCGGTATTTGGCCACGATTGGCGGAGACCAGAGATGTCCGTATCCCACACAAACAACACACCAAACGGACGAAATGCTGTTCGGTAGTCCATGTGCTCCCGTTGGAGCATCTAAAATCCTTTTATGTCGTAGTTCCGTCAAAGAGCTTCGGGGACATTTTACATGGAACCCAGCCACCAACGGCGACTCTACGATGCTCTGGTAAAACTATCGACCATTGTCCGCGACTGCTTATTTGACTTGAGAACCCCTGTTATGTCACAGTTAGTCCTCAAGTGATAGGTTGTTTCTCACTTTGAATTCTAGTGGCGTTCAGCTATTTCGCTAGTTTACTCGCTTACCCAGCCAATTATCCAACTGTAGGTTTGTTACCGAAACCCTGGCCGTAATTATGGATTCATGTAATGCGTGATTTTTCAAAGGTCGCTTTGGTACCGTAAATCCAGGTCAGCGTCAGTCCGTGGTTCGTTTGGCTTTTGCGGACAATAACCCTCGTTTTATTCCTATGGTCACCGAATTCTACTTGGTATATTCAGTTCAGTGCATTGCACGCATTCACCTCTACCAATGTAGTTGTACCTTCAGTCTTCATCGTTTTGGTCTGCTATACCGACACATTTTCAATCCTCCGTGGAATGACAGGTAAAGACAGCATTTGCCTATTGTTGACACTAAGATGTTCCTTTCTATGTCAAGAACAGACGGTGCTTATCATCTTATCCCAGTCACCGTCGGTCAGTATAAAACGGTGCCTCTGTTACTGACTTGGCGATGTGGTTGTAATCCTCGAATGGTGCTGACAACCATCTTGGTCAATAGCTGCGACACGTTTGAAGACCGTGCTGCGGTCACAGTATTGTGTTTGAGTGAGTGGTTCTCAACTGACATTCCTTGATGCAATCTCAGAAGCATGTGCCGTGAGCAAAAGTCGGTTGAGCTATCCTTAGAGATGTTCCTCTCAACGAGTTGTCCTTGTTCTGTCATCAATTAGTACGTCTGTTTATTTACTGGTTGCATTAGCATACCTTCCTAAGATCCGCAGAGTGTAATCCGAAGCAATATTCTCAATTTCAAAAGTAACTTTCCAGGTAGCCAGACTTCCCGCAGCGAGCCTGTGACCCTGAGATATTCCCCCATTACTTGTTACGTGTACTGTCGGACGAAAGTTTACGCCTGCTATCTGGTTCCAATGGCTACTCTAAAATCCATCGTTTGCTGTACTAGTATGTAAGCGTGCCGCAAGTAACTGCATCCTTTTCACTTGCCTGGCATTACCGTTAATGGGAACTCTGTTCGGTAAACTGAAGAGACAGAGGATGAAAACATGATTCAACCTTAGGAATACGCTCTCTTTAAGTAGACAGTCGTGACCGAAGCCACGTCATCCAAACCTAACGGTTGTGGTCTGTTTAAGCTCGGGTTTGATCACACTAGATAGGACGTTAGGTCGTACGTTGACGTGTACTGCCTGAAACCAACGTCCACCAGTATAACCTGGTGTTCACCACTGATCAGTTTAAGATTTGTTCAGAGCTGCTATTTGCGCATAACTTGTAATGTAGGTTCACTTGTGTTGTTCATTAGTTAATATTGCAATCCACCTGTGCTATAGGCGTGCGGCAACCGGTTTTCATTACTAGTTCTATATTATTACGTACCGGTAATACTTGAAATGTTACTCGTCTCTATATTCTACCTCACAGGACTGTCTAGCTCCGCTGACAATGCAGGGTCTTCCCTCTACACCTGAATCTTTGTGCATTGTTGAGATGGGCGTCGGTGAACTTACGGGATCAAATGAGGGTGCTGAGTCAGATAAACCGTCAACCACTGGTATCCTTTATCTGAATATTGGACTTATTAATGGTGTTCTCCTTCGGGTAATTTTGGACCCGGTAACTGGCGAGTTGTCTGATACACGTACACGGTACTTGGGTACTCGTCCCGTTAAACTTTTTCGAATCACCATGCAAGGCGGTGAGGCTGTACTGTCTGTATCAAGTCGGTCCTGGCTGAGTTATGCCTATCAGAATCGTTTTCATTTGATACCGCTGTCGTATGAGGCACTTGAATATGCCTCTGGGTTCTCGTCCGAACAGTGTCCTGAAGGCATCGTAGCCATATGTGAAAACTCTTTACGGTAAGTTCCATGTCGTTCGTTTACCTTGCATTGTGTGTAAAGTATTCCCAAAAGTTGACATCGTTGAAAAAATACACTGGTTTTCATACTTGGCCGTATGCGTTTTAATCAACACGCGTACACTGGCCATTTACCCCATTTAGATGAGCTCGATAATCGTTGCGAGAAGCGCATGTGCACGTCTGAAGCAGACTGTCACTGACATTTCTAGTCTGATAGAACTTCTTCCATTTCTTTCAGGATTATGGCCTTAGAAAAGCTGGGGGCAGTTTTTAATCAGACAAGCTATCCACTTCAGTATACACCCAGAAGAATGGTGTTTCATCCGGAGTCAAATCTCGCGTACATTATTGAAACGGATCACAATGCGTACACAGACGAAGTGAAAGAACAGCGAAAGCGGCAAATGAGCGAAGTAAGATCTCATCTTGGTTTACATTCCATGACTCGTTAAACATGCTTCATGCTGTGTTTGTGACATCAGCTACGCTTTCTGGTCGTTGCGTACCCATGCGTCTGTTCTCAAGAACAGGAATGCGGCACAGTCTAAGACAGGAAACTATCAGCTGGAAGGCCTGGCTTGTAAGTGTTCCCAGGGCATTGCATATCCTGTGGCATTCTCGCTGTTGCCCTCTTTGCGCACCATGTGACGAGCACGTAGTGCATCATCATCATAATCCTAACAGCTATGAGCCTGACCAATCGATAGCAATGCACCGCAGTAATTTCTATGAACCGCATAAACGAATAAAATGCTTTCAAATGCGACGTTCAAACACGATCGCATGGGGCACAGATGAACACGACGTCCTGTTTATGTTTCTTGCGTTAGTGTATGAACGGGAGATTTAAAAAAATCATAAGAAACTCGACAAAAAAAAACAATACCCCAAACTCTACCGACAGGAATAAATTACCTCCGCTCAGAATCTTACCGTACCACTATTCTCCTCGCCGACAGGATTGGATTTTATGCATGTGTGTGTTTGCGGTGTTTTCATCCACCGATCTCGTCTTTCGTTGTCGGTCAGAAGAGCACCCACATAGATGATCACCCGATGTTATGCGACTCACTTACGCTCTTGGCGTTGGTGGGGGTAGGTGCTTGTTATGTCGGGCGACACCCTTCGGTGTTGTTGTTTGTTTGTTTGTTTGTTTGTTGGTCTTTTGTTTACGGTGATTGTGTGTTGGAGTATCCGATTGCCATGTTTGGATTTTTCTGTGTGTGAATCTGCCATGACAGTTATTGACGCGGTCGTATGCTGCGTTCCGCGGTTTGCTTGCATTGTTTGACGTTCGTGTCTCTTACGTGTTATGTTTTCGCTTGTGTTGTTTGTTTTCTTTTTTTCCCCGCGTTCTGAGTTTATGTTTGTTTTTCTCCGTTGAGTGGGTTTGCTCTTTTGTGTTAGACGTTTTTGATCGTGCGTTGTATTGTGTGATTTGTGGGGTTTTCCTTTTACCTGTTTTCCGTTGACGATGCTTCGATGTTTCCTTTCCGATGTTACGCGGTTGGCTTTGCCCACGGATTTCGGTAGAAATGTGCGTGTTGTTTAATCAATGCGTTGTCTACGATTAGTTTCACCCTGACTTTCCGGCTGATTGTGGTGGATAGTTTTAGCCTGATTTTTGTTCTTCGTAATCACTCAGATCGCGGGTTTTCTCTACTGCCCCCTTCCTGGACGGGCTGTTGTCTGTGGTGTCCGTGCGTTCATCATGTTTGCATTTTTGCATAGTCGCGTTTTTTTCCACTTTCATCCTTCGTTTGATTTTTCTTCTATGTTGTTCGTTTTCACCACTATCGTAGACGGTACATTGGGCCCCTGCATTGTGAATAAATAAGTGAACATATGACATTTATTGTCCAAACATTCACGTTTGCAGACAGGTGTTATGATCGAGATAGCTTGCTGCAACATCGCAATGATTGGTAAACATACTTTGACGACATTATGTACGTTTGCATCTGATTGTTTTTTAAAATTATTATCTCGTTTGTTGTCATTTCGTTAGATCTGTTCAAGTTAATTCAATTTGTTGCTATCTTTTATGTTCAGAAAATGATAGCGTCAGCCACAGGCGGTTCTGCCGACGAGGTACAACTGGCAAAGGATTCAGCAGCTGCTTTTCTAGCTGAATCGCTTCCGGAAAATATTTTTGGCGCTCCCAAAGCTGGTCCTGGCATGTGGGCTAGTTTATTGCGCTGTTTGAACCCACTAGATGGTTCGACCTTGCATCTTGTTCGATTTCCACAAAACGAAGCAGCGCATGCACTGACGCTGGTGAGGTTTGCTAACAGGTAATCTCTGTCGTGGTTCTATCGTAGATGCGTTCATTATTTGTCAACCTGATTTTGTGTTGTTTTGATTCACCAACATCGTTTCCTCCCTAATTGAATTACAATATATTTGTGTCCATTCTATTTATTTGTGAATCTGTTTTGTGTTGTTAACCCTTCAATGTTCAACCGTGAAGTTTCGTCCGTTAACCTTGTTCGCAAAGCGGTGAGATGATTACGCAGTTCTTTCGATCGGTTATGTTGTTCCACATTAATGTACAAATTTAATTGATTTGAAAACTCCCGATCATTTCTACGATGCTTACAAAATAGGGTGATAGCGCGGATCTCTAGTTGCTAACGTTGAGATCAGTATACATCACGATTAAATGACTTGGACGACTACAACTTGCTCCCGCTTGGCTTACTCAAAATAACTACGAAATCCTCAGTAACGTTGACGGTGATGCGTGTGCGACTTGAGAAGTGTCGTGTATAAGGAGAATTTCGACAAATGGTGGCCAAAACGAATTCAATCGGTTGCGAAATCGTCCATGGATGTTTGTACGCAGTGGGCTGGCCAAAATCACTGCATCTTGACAAACCAAGAATTGTTGGAGTGGATCCTAGGTGATCCAGTCATAACTATGGTCTTTGGCTGTCAATTTAGGTTCACTCCCAAACGAACTGTACGCTCATTACTGAAGTAAAGTACTCTGCTTGTCGTCCGATAATCATAATGAAGTTTCGTCACTGTCTAGCGTGAATGCCACAAAACAGAGGGAAAGAATTGTACACTTTCTTCTAACTCAGAGTGCTACTGACGACTGTTCATTTTTTAGATGAAGCGATTTTCAACTTGTTCTACACACGCATCTTGAGGCACGCGTGATCGACACCAACCGTTGCGGACGCAATTCCTATTTGTTCGGCGCTGTGACGAAAATCTGGATGACGCATCACATGCTTAAAAACTTCTATGATAGGAAGCGTTGCAGGTGGTGGGAGATGAGTGAAAAAAATAATGTATCAGTGTAAAACATTCCACTTTTTCCAGCTTTTTCTGTCTTGTACACTTTTAATTCTCGTACGTTTATATGTATATTATCAATGGTGTTAAAAATGTTAAAAAGTCCAACAGTTTGGCATGACGAGAAAACATGTAGATCATAATTTATCCGCTGATACAACGCGTCGAAAAATCACCAAGTTAAACCATGACAGGGATAAACTGACTAGGCTTCGTAGCCCCTACAGAATCTATTCTTCTGACCTAAGAATATCATTGGCTTATAATCATTTCGTAACACTGTAGAATGGCGACATGGACATTGATGAAATCATCATCTACACCATCGACCTGGCAAGGCAATTTTATTGTTCCACGGTTCCGGCAAGTGATAGGAATTAATTTTAGATCACACTCTAGTCATATCAACCCCAACTTTTGCATTCAGATGGACTTACTAGTCGTAAAAATATTGTTCAAGAATTAAACTAATTTCCATAATTTCAACCTGACTAGGAGTTCCAATCGTGGGTTCATCCACTAGAGTTGATTGACGTGTTACGATGTCTTCTTTTTTAATCTTCAGACAACTTGAGTGTAGCTGGACGATATTATATGATTATATTGTCATATCTGTTGTGAACTTAATGGCATAGCGACGATATTGTCGCTTCAAGAAAACGTGGGCTACAGTAAAAATGTCCGTCATGGACGGCACCGCACAATGATCATATCTAAAAGCAACGAAGTCTGAGCCTACATCTTCTACAGGATATGATACCGGTGACTCATCGTAGTCCAGTTTCAGTTCCTAACCTGGTTGCCACCGAGGCTTTGACAATTTTCTTATTGCACGTTTATCAGCATTAGGTGGGAAATCGTTCCAGTGTTAACCGCAGTAAACGAAAAGGAAACGGGTGTTCAACTGAGCAACGCAACAGGAACTGTGAGAACTTGGTTGCACCGATTACCTCAAACCTTGAAACCTAGAAAAAAGTTCAAAGTCTGAAACATTGCACAAACAATCCAACTGAAAGACTTACTTAACATCGCTTCTTAGCGGGAGCTGGCTCAACAGGTAATCCTAATTACAACCCTACCAGTTGACACGGGGATGTATATGAATTTCAGGTCAAATCGATCAGCTTCATCGATCCAGTGTTTTAGCCATCACGGTCCACAATCGATAACATCTGACTGTTGACTTGCTTTCGTAGCGCTCGAAAGGTAACACGAAAGTGGGTCTCAGCATGCCTCGATGAATGCGAATGGACGAAGTAAGAATAAGATATTTCCATAACAGAAGTACTTATCAAGAGAAATGTTTGCACTGCACCGGTGGATTCTTTGCACCGAAATCAACCGTCAGCAGACGACAGTTTACAAAACAGTAAGACACAACAAAGAAATTGAGCAGTGTAAAAATGAATGAGCCGGAGTTCATCATTTCAGCAAAAGAAGATTTCGTAAGGGAAAATACAGATAACACTGGATGCGTTCATGTTTTGGGTTACAGCAGTGACCTGGTGGTTGACGCCGCCGTTTGAAGATCGGAGATTCCAGTTCACTGGCTGTCACACAGTCACCACGCTACTCGTAAAACTAACAGCAGCCAGCAATTCTTTTCCAGCGATTCAGCTCAGAATTAACGACCACCATCAGTAACACTGGCGCCATAACTCTAAACATCCCTACAGATGTCTGATGAACAAGTACTTCTTGCACAAAGCGTTTTGTGCCCTTGAGTCAGCACAATATGGTCAGCGCTCAACGGTGATGTTTGCCAAGAATGCGAATGGCACAAGGATTGTTTATTTGGAAAAATCAGCACGTGGAGAATATGCTTCAACACAACCACGGACAAACATTAGTTTGCACATAAAACTGATCCGAGAACTTCACGATTGCCAATGCGAGGTTCAGTTATAGGAAGTACCATTTCCTGCGTGAGTTCACCCCCAACATTCCTTCTTTTCTTTATTATCCGTCAATTCAATAC